>JAHWFP010157182.1:0-12161 GCA_023313725.1 Lithobius niger | reverse complement strand
TTGAAAAAATATAGATCTACCTATACATGCATCTGGAGTGAAGAAATACCAATACTAAATATGTCCTTTAGTATTTTAAAACAATGAAATATTTACAGATTTAAACTGCAACTCTGACCTTCTTGTAGGTTGAAGACCTCGTGCCAAACAAATATTTGGAATACTGTAGTTGAATTCCGACTCCCTGTGAAGTGTAACATGCACAACTTGGAAGTTCTTACCAGCCTATTTTGTAAACTTACTTCATTGCAGGGTTTTTGTTTGAAAACAGTCTTTTGGTAATCAGCAATAACTTCTATCAAAAATCCAACTGTCCATAATGTCCAGCCAATGTAGGAAAGCCAGTTTAACGATGGCCTAGCTGTTGACTGATTTAGGAAGAGTGTTGGTAGGAGAGTGGCAAATACCCAAACACCTGTTAAATAAGGAAATAAATTAAGTAAGTAAAAACAACATTGAATAAACCAAGAGCTTATGCACGGTGGATAAAAGAATACGTAATAGAAGTTACACGTTAAAAAAGTCAATAAAAATGATTATCATACAATTTCTTAAATAGAGAACCATTAGTTGCACATATAACAGATTTGAGAAGAGAGTTCAAAGTATTAACAACTCTTGATGAGAAGTTGGACTGTCCTCTAAACGTGTTAACAGAGTGTGAAGTTTCCTAAGTTTCAGGCGATGTCCTCTTAAAAAAAAACGTTTTGGCTTACTATAAAAAAGGGTGCTACTGGAAGACCACGACATTATGGTGAAGAATCTGGTAAGTCATAATAAGACCACCTCTAATTTGTCGTTCACAAACGGCAGGGAGCTTCAGTCTTCTAAGTCATTCAGAATTTTCCAAGAGACGACGTTGGAAACAATGTTGGGTGACAAATCTAGGCCTGATAAAACAGAGAATAACTTCTTTGTGGTTTCAATATCAGCATCACGTGATTTATCAATATGCAACACAAAAGCAGTTAGAAGGTTGGAAAGTCATTCTGTTTTTTTTCAGCCCATCTAGCTAAGTGGTCAATATTTTTTGAAGCAAAGAGCAGTTCATGATGCTGTCAGATCTGAAGTATAACTTAAAATCATCAACATAAAGCAGAGGAGCATACGCTTCCCAATCGCCAATGGAGGGACGTTTTTTAGGGCCATGTGAGTATGGCATAGCGGTAGGACTTCGGTCTTCAGTTTTGAAGGCAGTGGGTTTAATTCCCCACTCAGGCAATCAGACATAAGTCCAAAAGGCAACGTAAATTGGCTTACATCTGCATTTATTTAAAGTGGCACTATTACCAACTGTAAGTCTGCAAAATCTGGCAACATCTAGTGCTATCTAGTACTATCTAGCACTTGCCAGCACCAAGCAAAGGAATGCACAATGCCATTTCTTTTTTTTTAACAAACAAACATGACCCCTGTAATAATTGTGTGAAAATTTGGTACATCCTCGTATACCTGGGAGCAAGCTGTAACGGATAACAATACACTGCCACTAGATTGCGCCACGGTATTTTCATATGGTTTTCAATCAGTGATAGTGCCACTTTAACACTTCTCGAGCCCCTTTTTCTTTCCATCCTGTTCTAACTGAACAAATCCTGCAGAGCAACTTTCATGAATTACTTAATACAAGCAAGGAAGAGGAAGTCTAATGGTGAATCATTAGAATAATTATAACAGTTGGGGAGGGGGATTGTAACAACTTTCTAATCCCTTCTACATCCTGCTACCATTTAACCAGTCATCTCGTACTAGATATTGGAACCCAATACATTTTTTTTACCTTGCATGGTCCAGTAAACAAAAAACATAGCAGGATTAAATTTCACAGTCTTGAAACGACGATCTTCTCCTACTTTTAGTACACGGTAGAAAAGAAATATGCCAAGCCTTAGAAAGAAAAAGTTATGGTTATTTTCTTTTAGAATCGCTTATCCCTTATTAACGTAGAATTCTCAGTAACAGACTGATAAAACTCAGTGTAATTCATAAGGATAAAGGTTTTCTAAAACTTCTTCACTTTACCACCTCGTAAAAAAAAATCATCCTCTTTCCCGATCCGCCACTTCTAAGAAATCAATTGTTTATTGCAAAGGTTTGTGGTAAGAGGATTGGTAAATGGTTGTGGCAAAGGTTTGTGGAAAAATGTTACATCTGAAAATAGGAATTCTGCAAAATGGGACAGGTCTTTAAAATCTGTGTTGCAGTCCGAAAACAAAGTTATTAGCGGAAGATCAGCGTGATTAAGTTGAGGTATTGAAAGACAGATTGGAGCAGTGATTCCACTCATGCACGTTAAAACAGCAAACATGATTTACTGAGAATATTTACTTGTTTCAATCACAGCTTGTGAAGCACTTAAAAAAAACACCTAGTTGAAACATACTACTTCTGTAAAAATGTAGAAACTGTGTTCAAGTTTGTGGGTGGAATGAATAACCCTTCTTCTTATAACCTACACGTTATTAGGTTGGATTCTGTTCAAACTGCGAAAAATTATCAATAGTTTACAATAGGTAGGAGGTGTTAGCTCGCATTAGGCAGGTCATACAGATAATCAGGAAAGCAATCTTCATTACAGGTCTGTGAAAATACAGGTACCGTACACAATTATGTCGTCGTCAAGCAATAAATAAACAGTTTTTATTTTTCTCAAAATAAAAAAAAGTAAGAAAAAAGAAACACATTCTTTGTTATCAGCTTTCAGTACAAGTATGACAGGATATTTGGGGAGAGTTATTGTCCTAGGTAATTCGCTACTCTCCTTAGGGGCAAGATCAGCACATAGTGTATTTAAATTCTACTGGAGGACACCATCGTCATTTTTGTTTGTCGTGCTTCTGTTTGTCCAATTAGACTTACTTCTCGTCTCACTGAAAGCCTTCTACAAGTCTGCTGTACCTAAAAGCCAATCAGTGACCAGTAAATTTCAAATTTCGCGTTCAGAACTTGTGGCACCCAACAGATGCTAACTGTGAACCAATTTCTGCCCCTAACGCGTCAATACAGAAGGGGTATGGACTATAACTCACCCACACAATCAATTCAGTCAAGGTAGACACCACTGCAACAAGATTTGGCCAGGAGAAATTGTGATCAAACACTATTTAGTCTGGATAACTACTACACTTGGCAAAGCAATTTTCGAACAAATAGGGAGCAGTGCAGGAGGCTGAATTGGTCCATCCTACCACGGACTCCATCTGTAGGTAATTCCAAGATTAGAATGCAGCCGGTTGCCCTCGCATGAACATGCACCTTTCACCATTATCTCCACATTCCGTTAATAGAAAAATTTCTTTTTAGTGGTTCTTTTGCCGGCTAATTTAGTAAAGTTAGTGTCACAAGCAATTATTTGAACTTCCCTTTTAGTGAACGCTACCCACATGTCAAGTTGCGACAACGTGACACACTATTGATTTCGAAAAATCGCTGTTTAATTGACCGTTTTTTTGTTCAGTGCAGTATTCATGAGTTTTCATTGGTTCAGAAAAAAATTAAGCGGAGTACCCTGTTTTTAAATTTGCAAAACTGTTGCTTCATTTATCAAAGCTAAAACAAATCCACCTATGCTAATTGCAGTGTTGACTTTAACGTAGCCTTCTCTCGTTATGATACTTAAAATTGGAGCTATTTCTTTGAGCACATCCCTTCTCGTGCATCTGTGATTACTAGCATTCAAATAATTGTTGAATATAACATACAAATGAATCAATGAAGCACTTTGTGTGACGGGGCCAGAGCTCGTGGCTTTGTCCCGTCGTGTTTGCTTGGAGCGAGCATTGCTCCTGGCAGAGCCCTTCCAGTTAGCATCAGATGCAGAGCTGTAGTTTTGTTGCCAGTAACTTGAATAAACCCTTTTTGTTGTTAAAGATGTCTGAAGTTCCTTATTACGGGCAGACTTCCGTGATAACGATTGGTGCCCAAACAGGGACTCAAACTCTGGATGCACTTAATTAATTTTTATTAGTTTACATAAGTTCACATGTGTTACTTGCAGCACACATGACTAATGGCACAACAGAAAAAAAAAGTTATCCAACTCTTCCTAAACTCTCAAGATAAATATGACAGATTTAATTTTAGTTACCATTAAGACTGGTTAATTTATTTACTCTCTTTAATCTATTAGTGTAATTTGTATGTACTGATAAATTGGCCGTGTTAGGGGCAAGTATAGCCAAGAAAAGTCTATGCGATAGCAGTTGGAACTCTAACATCAGTGGCAGCCATTTTGTTTCTGATATCACTTCTTTGAATGGCACAAAATCAGCAGTGTTTTATTTTCGTAAGTTTGGCTTTGGATATGTTCCATAGTTGTGTCTTGTTATGGTCTGGTTGTTTGATGAGCGTCATCTCTGGAAATAACACAGCTAAAATTCAATCTAATAACGGGAAAAGAAAGGAAGTTTCGCCATTTAAGTTGGGCAGTTTATTACCTTTGGTGTTTTATCAGTGAGAGACGAGGTATTAAAATTATGCACCCCGCTATTGAATGGTTACTTGAACTCTTCCCTATGTGAAGTAAAATTAAGGTACAATAAATTAAAGTAAAATAAAATAGAGTAAAAAGGAGATTAGGTCAACTTTCACTGGGAAACGACATATAGTTATGTAGTTGCATTTGTAGTTGCACTGTATGCACTTCTTCCATAATGCAGTACATTTACCATTAGTTTGTTTTCACTTGATTATTGGATGCCTAAAGTTGACTGAGAGAAGTGAAAATGACTTCTGTGGTGTTGCGAGGCATTCTACAACTCCTGAGAAGAACCAACTGTCACTGTTAGATAACTATGTAAAAAAGAAAGATGCACAATGGTTGTAAATTGTGCAATAGAAACTGAAAAGCGAAATCAACTTATCTAATCCTCGACAAAAAAAAAATTCTGACACGGAAATCCCAACTGGTTAAATTCCTGACTCTCTAATACCCGATTAAAAAATCCTGACAATCAAAATCCCGCTGACTTACAATCTGCTATAAAATAAAACCTACCATTAAAAGCTTAACGTGCAAGGTAGTGAATAAAATTGGAAGTGAGTTGCTCGAGATACTTAATATTAGCACTCAGAGGGGGTTCTTTGGAGGAAGGGGAGACAAAAAAAATGTTCTTTAAATGTGGGCAATCACTCGCTAAATACAAATTTTCTTCAGCATCGGGGAGGTAGCGTACCTCACCCCCGAGCTGGGAGGCAGAGAAATAAATACCGCATGGGGGGGGGGGAGGGTGAGTACGGAAGGAGGGCACCATGCAAGATTTAAATAGGGGTAATAGTAACAGTAAATTTACTGTACCTTAATGCCCAAACTATAACCATAACAGTTTGAACAGTCTGGTGAAATGTTGCTGGTTGCTGACAGCCATAACTCAAGCTGACTAAAAGAATGAAAGTAGCAGAACCTACAAAGAAAAAGAAAAATATGTCGTAGGGGAAATATCAGTAGAAAAAATACATTCGGTTTAAAATAAATAGATACCTTTTCAGCTACATTGGCATAGCAATACCAACTGTGCCATAGTGCCATTTTAAAAACTGGGTGATATGGTAGAAAGCCAAAGTGGATGGTGCTTTTATGATTCATAGTTTGGGTGGATGTGCATTCCAGATACACAGAGGAATAAATTATCCACTTGCATACACATCATGTACATTCACCCCTGCAGAGTATACGGAGACCACAACAACCAAGGAGACTCTCGCAATTATTATTACATACCAGTGATGGATTTTGTGTTTACCTCCTCGGGGAGACTTTCTACTTACTACAGATCATTTAGCAAGTTGTTATTTATATTGCACAACCAGATTACATCAAGGAGAGAATTTTAGTACAATTAAAATAATTTGATTTTATAACACACTTGCAAAACACTGGTAAAACACTTGCAGTTGCAGATGCTTTATCAAAAATTGAAGTCACAGTATGTGTGGTAGGAATCCAGTACCCAAAACGGACATTCTGGGCCCCCACATCAAAGTTAAGGGCCTGAAACTAATTACATCAGCTGGCCCCCTTCCCACGACTGAATCGTAAAAAACACTACGTTACAATATTCGTTGGCCACAATTGTGGTTGGTTCATTCATTAATCCGGGCTGATTACGTATGGAGGCTTCTCTGCCTAACAAGCTGACAGGCTTCTACTACAGTGCTCTTGCTCCGTGCTCATTGCCGTTGGATTGGAGTTGTTGCTTGTTGCAGTAGAGAAAAATTCACAATTCACACAAATTCACAATACGCACACTCATAGTCATCAAGACTCACAATTGAGAAAAAAAATGTTTGGGCCATGCGGGCCCCTTGAGTGACCGGGCCTAGGTACAGCAGGTCCACCTGATCCCACCATTGTGGGGGCCCTGTGGACATTGGACAAGGGCTCACATAGTAGCAGCACAGAGACGAAACGATTATTTTGAAGAAATTGTAACTCAATGTAAAGATCAGTTATCCGCTGATTTGAATTACGCTACCGGCAGCAGCAACATTTTCTTTAACGATTGTAATGAGATATTGTATAAAATTAGTTTAGCTACACCTGGACAGAATAGAATAGAAAACACAGCTCAAATGGGTATTCCAAAATCATCAGTAACACACTGTATTTAAGATTTTCACTTGGATCCAGCTGATGGACACCATGCGAAACAGCAAACACATTCAGTTGCATTGCTTTCGGCCCACTATATCAAAAGAAGCACACAATTATCTGATCTTGTACTATTTTTCAATAATACTTGAGGCCAAATAAGCCATTTAGACTTAGGCTTATGGTTTATAAGCCAATTCAGAGACCTTGGACCAATGACCTTTTAGGCAGGCTCCATAAGAGTGATCTTGAACAGTGACGGCACCAGGGGTGGGCCATGCACCCCCCCCCAAATTTACGGCTCCCCTGCCGCCCCCCCACCAACCCCAACACTCATGTCATGACCAGAAAATAAAATAACAAAAAAATCTTGCGAGCTAAACTTGAAATTAAATGAATAAACAGAGCTTTTATTTATTTTTTTATTTTATTTTATTTTATTTATTTTTTTAGTAACTTGGCATTATAGGGGTAGCCAAACTTATATTGTGTGTTTATGCGACGTATTTTACAAATAAATTGTACTACATTGAAGCTTATGTTACATTCCGGTTGGATTAAACGGAATAAAAGTGCCTAATGCGGTTGTCTTGAAAAAAAATCCTTGGCCTACTCTGTTTCCAGATGTGCCCTCTGTCGGCCCCCCAAACAATTCAGTCCTGACGCTGTCACTGATCTTGAATACTCACATGTGTGGACGATTTTTCTAGAAATGGTATTGCCATTGGAATACCAGATAAAAAGGCAGAAAAGGTGGCACATTTTTTTTTACAAAACTATTTTCACATTTTGGCAGTCCAAAGTTTCTAAGAAGTGATCGCAGTGCAGGATTCTTCAATGAAATCGCTGCTAAATTTGCAAATTTATTTCATGTAAAGCAAATAATTTTCAAGCCAAATGTTTCTTTGGTTGGTCAAAAAATTGAAATAGTTAATAAATCCGTAGAAACAGTTTTACATAACGTTCATCACATTGCGTGAATGATTGGTGTTCATGGCTCCCAGTAGTGTCTATTGGGGTTAAGGCAGTCCCTCATCATTCTACATCCGAAATTCTTTAGTAACCATACGTAATTTGAGATAATTAAATGTTTGAAGGTATGTCACGATTCCTTGCTTGCGAGGCTTTCAAAAATGGTGGCGGCTAGGTGACAATGACGTGCTGCTCATGTCAATTATGTGGAGCTGTAGGAATTGCTATTTTGTGAGTATTCATCAACAGAAGAAGAAGACACTACAATTGTTGAAAACAATGTGTATGATAATAATGAAGTAAATGAACCGAGGCGGCACTTGGTTCAATGAGACATTCCCGTGCACATATTATTCAGCGGTGTGGAGTTCATACTAGTGGTGGCCATACAACTGCTAGAATGCCAGTACAAATAACTGACAATGTCAATGATGAATTGTTGCAAACAATACTTCATATGACAAAGGTTCGGATACATCTATAAATACAAATTTAGAAAGATAGCATGAAACACAAGGTGCAATATGTAGAGGTGAGTTCGTACTCTAGGTGGGTGTGCACCTCCAGTGTAAACAGATGATGGTGCATAGAAAAAAATTCTAATGATCCACCTATCATAAAAACCCGGGTTTGTAACTAGATATGGTAGGCAGTGCACCAAATACAATTGTGTCAGTGTGTTTATAAATGATGAATTTGTTGACAATGTAGTAATATAAACCAATAGGTATGCACATACCATGTTATAATCACCAAATCTGTTACCAAAATGATGTACACAAATGGAGAGATAACAAATAATGTACTAAGTTCATTTCTGAATATGTCACGTACATTTTGTTCATGCCTTCAAATGTGATCGGTTTCATTTTCCCCATAATCTTCGGTGTAACATCCACCATGAGATAAGATCGGAAAATTATACCCCCCTGCATATGTTTCTAGACTAAGTCTGGTCCAATCCCCGTTCAGAATAAAAGTTGCTCCCTTGGGAACTTGTGTACAGCGAACATTTTGTAATTAAAATTGTAACACACTTCAGCGAACACAGTAAATTGATAAGTTCGTCTAGACAGTACGGAGGGAGGAAAAATAATAAGACTCTCTTCCTTCTTGTATTTCTGGTTTTCACACAGTCAGGGATGTCCATTTAAATTGTTTTATAATCGGATATCGTGAGGTGTGTATTTGTGTTATTCAGAGCTAAACACAGTTGTGATTTCTGTTTTAGCTTAGCCCTACGTGACGTCAATGTAAGTTGACTTACTGGCCAAGAGAAGCCAGATGGACAAAGGACCACCTTGAAGGAACAACGATGTGAAAGGAAGCAATAGATATCAACAGGCAGCAAGCCGATAGCCATTGGTAACATGGCCTAAAAAAATGGTTGTGTCAGTTAACACAATGGCGGCAGATGAGCAAAGCCAAACCCTGAAGGTCGAAGATCAAAAGTAGAGAAAAATAGGGTTACTAACTGATGTTGTTTCCTTCCAGGGTAAAAAAGAAAATGAAAAAAAATTGCTTGGAAAGAACAGAGGAATTTATATTGAAAAATAAATGTGAAATGCTAACAATTAAAAGTTTCTTTATTTAGAGAAGCAAATGCCTAGACAATGGAAGGAAGTAAGGACCGAAACCACTAATGAGTATTAAGAAATGAGAAAATTATATTAAGGAATAATTATTTTCAGATTCCTTAAAGAAAACCATAACCCTCCTCCCCACCCTCCCCCCGACATCCACATATTGGAAAGAAATTATTGTCAAACAGAAATGTATATATTGATTGATACCGCTGAGTAGCAGAGGGTGGAAAAGAAATATTTTATGGAGAAATCAGAAATGGTGTGATATGTATTCATGACTGAGAAAACAGTAGATATCAGAATATATTTTTTTATTGGGTGCTTTTTGGATACGATTAACTTACAAATTCCCGTATCGATCAGTGTACCATTCAGAGGCCCGCCAAAATAAGTAAGGACTCGCTTTCGGATTGTTCTTCACTATAAGTGTAGAGCCACCTCACTATCAAGTAGTCTCTAACCGACAGCAATATTGAAGAGCTGACACGCCGTACTGCGAAGTTACACACCGTTGTTCATTCCCATCTTTCTTATTAGCGCACACCTTTACGCTTATGTCATCAATAGTCCAATACTAAGGACGGCGATTTCGCATTGAAAGACCTCATTAGAGGTTAGCAGTTTTGGATTTCAAATGACTAAATCTGTCAAATTCCAACTGTTTTGACCTTCTAACCTGCAACTCACCCACACTTGCACTTTTATTTCATTGAATTATAATTGAACAATTATTGTGTCTAGTTTTGAGGAGATGTGGCTAGCTCGGTTTGTTCAAGGCCCGTTTTTTTTGCCACAACCACATTAATTTGACGTGAAACACGTTGAATTAAAAAGGCAAAAATAACACATCAGAAAATTGCACGAGTTATTTAAAGTGCAGTTAGGGTTGTTACACTTTGCTAACAACGGCCGGCATCTAATGGCAAGAAGTTGTACTAAAACTGGTGAATTTCAAAGTCTTTCTTTCTATTGTGTAAAATGCTGTATGCGATGGATTTTAATTGTTCTTTTTGTAATTACGAGAGTAAAAAAATAGGCCTATTATTGAAATACACAAATGTAAATAAGTTTATTTGCCCTTTCAGCTATGCAAGCATGAAGTTAGTGCTAGTAACTTGAAGCTCACAAAAACTAACTTACACGATAAGGTTACGCAAAACCAAAAAGTTTGTAACAGTCAATTTCATGCAATTTTTCAGTGGCCCAATTTTTTGTAAATTCACGTGTAATTGACTGTTACAAACTTTTTGATTTTGCGGAACTTTATCGTGTGTTTATTTTTCTGAGACTAAAGTAAAATGACAGTGATGTCAATTTATTAGGAAAAAAATAACTTTGTTACAGAAACACTGCCTTTCAATACACATTGCTCACGACACCACTGAGACTACACTCAACAGCAGAAATTTTGTAAAAATGAACACATTCTTACAGAATGAAAACACAACAAAGTATATTGACGAAGATAAAGCCTACCTATTAAATCGTAAAACTTCTCAGTTTTGAGAGCAGCCGCAAATGTCCAGGCAATCCACTGGATTCCAAAATCAATAACTGCCAAAAGGAAAAGGTCGTTTCCTAAAACCATGCTGCAGATCATTTCACGGGATGATTTGATCTTGGTGTTCTGGCTAAGAATAGAAAGACAAAAATTAGAGACAGACAGACAGCATTAAACACTGGCTTTGTGCAAGTATAAGATACACTAATCAGAGAAAGAAAGAAAAGACAATACGGCTCCTGAGTGGAACCCACCCCCCTTGCCCCCGGGGGGGGGGGGGCGCACAGATAGTTGGGAAAGGAGGGTCATAGATTTGTTGACCCACTCCAGGGAAGAGGTCGTAAGTTTCTAATGCACATCGAGGTAGAGCAAAAAAAAATACACTGACCAAACTGGATGAAAAATACATTTTTGGACCTCAACAATTATTCTTTCAGCAGTTAAGATATGTAACAATTTGCCCCGTTACAGAACAGCCTGGAAGTAAAAGTGATTCGTGTTTGTTTCATGGAATGGCTTGGTGAAGAACTGTTGCCGCAAGTGTATAATCATTCGTTTGAAGCGCATTACTGGAAAAATGGCGGCTGATATAAATGCAGCCAGATCACACAGTCGAAAGGAGGTAACAATGTTGCGCTGAAAGGTTAGTTTGTCGGGAGTTCATGAACTAAGTCTTGCTTGTTGCAGTGCGTGACAAGCATGAACATAGTTGTTAGCAGGTTTGTTGGAAATTATGAGCTGCTGTGAGTAGTTGTAAGAGAAGTAAAGAGTAAAGTCATTCTATAAAAAGTTATGTGTTATAATGGACGCAGCGGTGGTCACATAAAGAACGATAAAGCGGGGCTAAGTTGATGCAGAACATTGGAGACAATTGAAGACCAATAACCCGGGGTATGACCACCAATGGAAACTCCCCATTGAAGACTACAGTTACAATGGTGACAGCAGAAATGAGCATCAGCTGTAGATCTTTTTCACCATTGCGGGCCGATTTCAAGGCTGAAAAATTATGCGACGCGAAGGTGAAGGAAGGGCAAGCATGACACGGTCGGTAAGGCAACCATATGAATTGGCGTCTAAAGCTGCGTTGTGGAGAAAGCCTCAATTCCTGAGTGGGAGAACTACTGAAGGCCGAGCAAAATTACGTCCGAGTGTGTGTTTGAAAGGGATCAAGAATTCTGCACAACGGGACCTGTGGCAGCTACCCAAAGAATTGTCTAAGCCAGAAGCAAGAAAGCAGGAGGACACAGCGAAGGAGTGGGTGTGGCAAGCAGTAATTTTGATTGAGTCAAGGCCTATTCAAACTCCATTTCTAGAATGCAAACTAACAGTATGCGAAACTGTCTTTGTATGTTTTGCAGGAAAAAATGGAGAGTTTTTAAAGATAAATAAAGTCCCAGTCTTAAAGTATATTTGTTTAGTACATAGAATAGTGGGTGCCTAAGAAGAATTCTGGTATATTTTGGTGTTTATATTAGAGCAAGAGAAATTTTATTTGAAGACATAAAGGAGT
>JAHWFP010157181.1:0-56672 GCA_023313725.1 Lithobius niger | reverse complement strand
CCGCCACAATCTCTGGCCCCGGACTTTCCCGTCTTCTCATCCGAATCCGACGAACCCTGTAAAATCAACCAGAAGGAAATCTTTAAAGTTATCAAACACAAACTCAAGCTCAAGCAATCGACAAAAATCCAGCTAGACATCAACTGCTTACGGTCTAAACCCATCCTCCGCTCTTGGCAGAAGAGGATCTCATCGCAGCAAAAACAGATCACTGACCTAAAAATGGAAATTGATAGGCTTCATACCATCAACAACGAACAACTTTTGCACTTAACATCACTAACCCTTCAACACGCTACAAAACAGAAGAGAGCACCCTTTCCTCCCCCACCACATCAAGGCCTTTCCGACCCACAAGTTTTCTCACCCTGGAACTTATCACGACTTTCATCCGACAACTTGGAAGCCGGCCTAGACGCCCCCCGGACCCTTTCGTCATCCTGAACTTGCACAGCCATCCGACCCCCGTGTCAACCCCCCTACACTTCCTTCCAGGCCCCTTACACGGGTGGAACACTCGCTAGAAGACGAATCTTCCCTAGCAGCCCCATCAACCCCATCCCAAATCAACCAAGACAACGAAATCTGTGGGGCATGGAAAAGCATCGCATCCGCAGCCCGAGACCACAACCTCAAATCATTCTCCCTATGACAGTATGACAACGACACCACGTTTACCCCACTGCACCCTGACCTCTCACCGCTCTCCTCAACCCCCACTCTCGAAATCCCATGTTCCCCATGCCGTTTGAAAGCAAAGGGATTCTATTTCGGCCTCCGCAATCCCTCCTCTCATTAAGCAGATTCCTCACAACCAGTTATAAAAAAAAAAAAAAAACATAAAAACTTTAAAAAAAAAAATCCCTTGTATTATTACAGCTATTATTATTATTATTATTATCCTTACATACCAACCTTCTTTGAATCAGATTGCCCGGCCCAGGGGCCCCCCCCCCCCCCATCACCTTCTAATCCTGTTTCGGCCACAATTACACCCTGAACACTATTCACCGCACCCCGTGACTAAATTTGCCCTACCATCATCAAGATCCAACAAGGAAGATTCTACCTGTGTCCTCTCCTGCTCTGACCTAAACCGACCTTCACCTACAAGTCCGGATGATGTCACCTCCTACTAAGGTAAACACAACATTGTGATTTTCGTTTACCATACCTTGTCATCAATTACCTCAAAATAGGAAAATGATGTATGATGATTGTTAAGAACATCAACCCGGATGACAGCAGCCTCAGAACCCCAGGGACTCAGCCAAAAGGCGCCCGCCGCCTAATTTGACGAAGTCGGCCTGTCAATGCAATAAATTGACAGGTACTGCACTTTTCACAGCACAAAGAAAGAACATTTTGCCGGCCCCCAGCCAGGCCGGCTAAAAATGGTTTCTTTTGCTGTAAAAGTGCATTACCTTAGGCCCACCCTGCCTCCCCTCTCGAGTCACCTTTTGACACATTGAGAGACAAAGAGATGACGAGCTTCCCAAGCACGCATCCTTTATAGGGAGGACCGCGCATGCGCGGTAGGGTAACTGAGGCAGCTAATCAAGTCTCAAGCAGCAAGCAGCATCATTGAGACAATAATGCAATAAATTGACAGGTAATGCACTTTTACAGCAAAAGAAACCATTTTTAGCCGGCCTGGCTGGGAGCCGGCAAAATGTTCTTTCTAGTGGCTCTAGCCCCCCTGCCTCCTATGTAGCGAATTACAAGCTCTTTCAGCTGCAGAAAAAGACTGTTTCTTCCTTCCGGACTACGTTGGTGTGGTGTGACTTTGACTCCGCAGGCATCTTTCCATTCTAAAACTCAGAAGCCCGACAAACATACTCGTCCCTTTATCATTCCTTCCCTTTCCACGATCTTAGGTGACGAAGAGGAACGCACCGTATGTCCAGTTTGGGGTATTCGTTTCTACTTGAAGGCTTCTAAACCTATCCGCCGAGGACATTCTCAACTATTCCTGCTCTTTAGTAACAAGGTTGGAACAACCCACGCATGATTGCTACCTGGCTAAAGAGTGTCATCGTACAGGTCTACGAAGCACTCGACGTCAACTGTGTCTCTGAAGGAATCAGAGTAACGGCCCACGAACTTCGTGCAATTTCCACATTATGGGCACACTACAGCAACATTCCCATTACTGACATAATGGAAGCAGCCTCTTGGAGACATCCCACAGTTTTCACATCTCACTATCTCAGGGGTATGTCCCATCAAGCAGAGGGACTTTATTGGATCGGGCCATTCGTGGCCGCCCGACGTATACTTTAACACCCCTTTAACACACTTCGCCTTTCTGTGTAGGGAACCGGTCGCTAAGGGAACTTTGGTCAAATGGCACCCGCCGCCGTGACAAAGTCTATGGGATTGCTGTAAAAAAGGTAGTTGCTATAAAAATTGCTATAAAAATTGCTATTGGGATTGCTATAAAAAAGGTAATGGTAAAGGTAATGGTAAAGGTTCAAGGCAACTAGAAACTCCAAAATACCAGTATTACCTGGTTGATTTTTAATTTCTATTGCCTGTTGAAAATATACATTACCTTGGTCATGCCCTCCCCCCCTCTTGTCGCCATTTGTGCACAATAGAGGTTCGAAAAAGTGAGTAATGCCACTCCGCTTCAACTTTTATATGAAGGAGTGACACAGAAGGACATCTTCAATTTAATATCTCTAGATTAAACAGCATTAGAAGGAGAATGCTATAAAAAAGGTAATGTAGATTCAAGTTTTTCGAAAGAGCTGTTTTGCTACCTACCACGCCATGAACTGGTTTACCAGGGCGTTGTTCAATTCCACACTCCTTCTGAGGGAAATTACCCTCAGCACTGCTCCGAACCTACACTCTCAACATGCCACATCTTGCAGAATCAACCGATCCATGAATCGGAATCTTTGTTCCGTGGCTTAATCCCGAAGATGGCACCACATCTAAACATCTCATGCAAGTCTCATTCTGCTAAGACTCGTCACTTCCGTTGTCAGCGATCCGCCACTCCCTCTCGCTCCGAACATCCTAAGGAGGACTGGGGGGTCTGCCAAGCCAACTGATACCCCTTTAGGTCCTCAATCCTCATCGCCCTTTCCAGCAAGGACTCAGGGCCGTGGCCGTGGACGATCCGCTACCCCAGATAGGAAATGACGACAGTCTCCTCTCCATTCTCGAGCCAAGGGTCGATCTCATTACTGACATTACTCCACCCCCGCAAGTTGTGGGGGGGACGCCTTCGGTTTTATGCCACAGTTTGGCAAACAATTACCTCCGATCCAGTGATCCTCTCTATTGTCCAAGACGGTTTCAAGCCGAAATTTCTCCTTTCTTCCCCATTGCGAAGTCTGCCTTGGGAATTGGAAACACCGGCGGAGCTCCAGGCAGAAATCTCTGTCATTCTTCAGAAAGCTGCGATCCGATTTGTGCACCACCTGATCCGTCCTGGTTTCTACAGCAGCATTTTCCTTTGCAACAAGAAATCGAGAGGCTCCCACCTCATCTTTAACCTACGGCCCCTCAATCAATACATTCGCAATTTGCATTTTCAAATTCAAACAGTCTCCTCCATCCGAGACTCCCTACGGCCTCAGGACTGGACGATTTCTTTAGACTTAGCAGACTTATCTACACATTCTGCTTCGTGCCGCTGTCCTGCACCTCTTTCGTTTTATTCACAACGGTGCCGTATACAAATTCCTTTGACTTCCTTTCGGTCTCAACGCCGCTCCTCGGATTTTCACCCTGGCACTACGGACGGTGCTAGCTCACCTTCATCAACAAGGCATTCGCATTCACGCCTTTCTCAACGATTGCCTCCTGCCTCACCACGATCAGTCCACGCTCTCAATCAACAGGTCCATCATCATGTCTCTTTTGCATCACCTAGGCTTGGGTATCAACTTTCCAAAATCACGACTACAACCAGCTGAATCCTTCACGTTCCTCGAAGTATTCTTGGGTCTCACTCGACCTTCAGTTATGACTTCCCCAGAAAGGATCGAGAATCATCTCTCTGCTACACGCTCTTTTCTCCAACTGCCTTTGCACACCTTTTGGGATCTCGCTTCCGTCATCGGAATCATCGATTCATTCACAGACTTGGTCTCATACGGCAGCTGGATGGCCCGACCTCTTCACCGTTAACGACTAGCGGAATGGGGCAGTCCACAACGAGCCCTGCACTTACCAGCACGTCTTCTCAGCCGATCCTTCCCTTTTTCGACGATAGTGTTGTAAACGCGGTCTCGTATCAGACGCTCGTGGTGAGGACACCTCAACACCATCGAAGAAAAAACCTGAGGGCAGCTTTCTTCCACACCAGAAGAAAAATCGTCTTTATGGCGATTCCACTTGAAAACATGTAAATAATGTATATTTCTGTTGGCATAAAGCCGAAACACTTTTCAGCTTAGTTGTGTTTTAGATGTTGTCAACACACAATATTTTTTATTTGTAACAGGTGACGACTTTGTTTATTTATGAAAAATGTCCGATGTTCAAACCAGTTTAAATTCTAACCTAAACTGCAATTAGCCCTTTAAAAACTAGCTGGAATATTTAATCTTTTAATTTGTGCACTTAATGCATTTTGGTAAACTTAACTTCTTGCCATGAACCCTACCGGAGCTCCAATGTTTATGTTTGTCTATTTCTATGGACCCAGTGTATAATTTTATGTTTATTTTTTATAGCATCTCCATCCAAACTCCGACCGTAGCGAACCTCTAAAAACGTAAACAAACTAGCTATCCTTCGTTAAAAACATGCCTTGTATATAGCAATCCGTTCCCAAAGTCAAATGTTTATTCTGTGCATTGCCCTTCGTTCCCCCCCCCCTCCTTCAATAGTTGCGATGCCTAACGTCGTAGTTTATTTTAATAGGCCTAAAAATCACGTTGTTATGAGTTGAAAACTCACTTGCACATTCAAAGCCAGGCCTCTAAGTTTTCAAGTCGGCAATTCCCTTTGTCAATTCGAATCCAGCCAACCAAAACCCTACTTCAATTCCGTCAGCCAGTCAGAGCGCTCAAGCTACCCCGGTCGTCCGCGCTGCTACTCCAACTTCCGGTAGTGACAGCTCGGCCGATTTGGGTCAGTCTCTCCTCCTCCAGATGTCCGACTCTCTTCCCCGCACCCCCCTCCGAAGCTATCCTCGGCGTCCGCGCCAACTTCCGGTAATGAGTATATAACCCCAGACCCAGAGACACTCGTTAGCACAGCTCAAGGATTCTCAAAGCTAGAGGTCGCTATGCCGGTCGGGAGTGGAGATGCCGCGGTCCGATTGTTGCCATGCCGGGCAAAGGTAGTGGTTCGTATCGTACTTAGTTTAACTATAAAAGTTTATTTTTTGGACTTTACGTCAAAATTTATAGTTTAATTTTAACTAAACCTCGTAGCTTTAGAAAGTAAATTTATGGAGTGTCAAGCCAAACGGCATTTCGGACGTTGGCAGCCATAATTTAAGGGTTCACGGTCCCTTACTAAAAACCAGCTTTATTTTTCGTGTTTCTTTAAACGCAGTTTAATGTAAACAGGGACGGTTTGATCTTCGTGGAAGGTTGCTTTGATTAAACGCTCGGGTCCACTTTATAAGTAGCCGCGGCTCTATAATTTAAGGAGTTGACTTATCAACAGCAACTCTGGGAGGTTTAATGCTTAGTTAATTCACGGTTGAAACATAACTGTCAATCAGGTCTACTATTACTAGACAGCCGAGGCTGTTCGTAATTTAGAGGGCTCTTTTGCGAAATCCCCTTGTGCCTAACCAAACTTACTTTTTCTATTTGAAAATGTTTTAACTGAACATCGTGTTTGTTCTAGTGTTGAATTTTATTGTAAATTCCCCGTGTTATTTATAAACTAATCCAGTTGTAAATTTGCCAAATGTAAATGTAAAGTGCGTTTTGATTTTTAACATGTTTGTTCAAAAATAAAACCAGGAGTTTAAAACCCAGTTGGTTTACTCGTCTATCGTTCGCTAGAAGTAAGAAATTAAGACAATTCTCTTAAACTTAGCTTAGCTAGCCTAATTTTCCCACCTTGGTGGCAGCGTTACCGCTTATTATTACAGTTAGCCTACAATTTTAGGACATGTGTAGCTCCATTCCCTACGCCGGGACTGTAGCTGTTGTGCTTGTTTGAAACAAAAAGTACCCCAAAGTAATAGTAAGAAGATCAAGTTACACCAGGCGAGCGGCGATGCTACAAGCACCTACCCCGTCGTAGCAACCGCCGTTACAGTGTGGTGGATGGACATCCTCAATCTCACAGCTTTGGTTCCGCTACACGAGCCAATCACATCAATCTTTTGGAATTAAGGGCGGTCCTACTTGGACTACAACATTTCCTGCCATTTGTGGTAGGACACGTAGTCCAGGTACACATCGACAACACTACTGCTGTTGCTTATCTCCGGAAAGGGGGTGGGACTCTCTCCTTATCCCTCCGAAATCTTTCGGCTGTGCATCCGATTCCGCATTTGCCTCCTTCCACTCCATTTTCCCGGCAATCTGAATGTAATCGCCGATTCCCTTTCCAGACAGGCTCTGCCAACCAGCGAATGGACACTGCATTCTTCCGTATGTGCCAGCATTTTCAGCATTTGGGATTGTCCAATGCTGCACCCATTCGCCACGAGGCTCAATGCCGGAATTCCCCACTTCGTGAGTCTGCTCCCGGATCCCCGAGCCTGACCGTGGATGCCTTAACCGTGGACTGGAATCCCCTGTCCGCCCCCCCCCCCCCCCCGGCTCCTGCCCTTAGTTCTCCGCAAAATCGCCAACTCTCACGGACGGTTCCTCCTAATCGCACCGGACTGGCTGGTGGCAGCCTATAGTTCCCGGCCCTTCTAGATCTCCTCATCGACACACCTCGCAGTCTGCCAATTCGCCCGGACCTACTCTCCCAGACAACGGGACAGTCTTACACCCGAACCCACAAGCACTCCGACTACACTGGTGGCTACTATCATCCAGGTCCTCCGAGCAAATGGCATTTTTGAGAATGAAACCCTCCGTATCGCCTCTCGAGCCGTCCGCACCTCAACTAACAAGATCTACGACAGCCACTGGCAACGATGGTTTCGTTGGTGTATCAAGGAACAAGTTAATCCGATCCACCCCCCTCTTCCAGAACTCCTCCTCTTCCTAACTTCATTATTCGACTACGGTTTGCGTGGCTCTACGATCCTAGCATATCGATCCGCCCTAAATGCCGTCTTAAAGGCTGCAGGACATAACAATCTCCTCACTGATTACAGGATTTCTTCCGTAATCCATTCCTTCCGGATCGACAGGACTCGCGCCCCCAAGCAGTTTCCCGATTGGGACCTCTATATTGTCCTCTCGGCCCTCATGTCCCCACCATATGAACCGATGCATTCGTGTCCGCTAAGTTATTTAATACAGAAAACCGTCTTCCTGGTGCCTTGGCAGCCTGTCTTCGATGTGGCGAACTACAGGTACTCTCTGCCACTGCTTCAGATTGCTTCTTTCTGGACAATTACACAGGAGTAACTCTTGACTCCCAGCGCATCCTTCAGAGCCAAAAACTATAAATCGGAAGAACGGACACCCTTCATCATCCCGTCTCAATCAAATATTCTCGGCGATGAGCAAGAACTGCCTTATGTCCTGTAAGAGCGATCGGCTTCTACCTCAAAGCCTCCAAGGCTTTTCGTCGGGGCCGGACCCAACTGTTTCAACCTTTCACCAATAAAATAGGAGTAACTTCCACTCGCATGATTGCTACTTGGCTCAAAACTGTTATCGTCCAAGCCTATGATGCATTGACATTAGCTGTGCAGCGGAAGGTATCCGTGTCACTGCTCACGAAGGATATCTTCTATTTAATTCTCTAGATTAAACAGCATTACGAGAAGGAGAATGCTTTGAAAAAGGTAATGTATATTTTCAATAGGAAATAGAAACCAAAATCAACCAGGTAATACTGGTATTTTGGAGTTGATAACTGGAAGTCTTTTGTTCGATTCCATGTCTTCGCTTTAATGTTTTCTTGGGCACTAGAGGCTAACCTGCCTTTGCTGGCACCCCCTTAACTTAAATACAGCTTGCTGTACTGCTTTATTAGTAGTGTGGTATTCTTTCTATATTAGTATATATAATTTCTACATTAAATAAGTTAGACTTGTGTACGTTCATTAAAACCTACATTTATCACAAGCAAATGCTGGCACAAATAATAAGCCAAGTATAAATCAAATAGTGGCAGAACGACCTATAGAAAAGTTCATAAGGTACTTATTTAAAATAATTGTTTAACTTACGCTGCTTTTTGTTTTAAAACATGTCTTTTCATGTTTTTGTGTATTTAATATTATATTTAACATTATATTTTATTTTATTCTAGATGAGAATGATGTGGTGACAAACTATTTCTCCAAGAAGAGTAAACGTTATGGCCTGCTATCATTTTTCAATTATGCAAAAGACACTATCTTACCCCAGAGAGTTAAAAAAGTATTTTAGGAATATTCACACACATTATACACATATAAACCTTTTTGAATTGTTGAAGTTAGTATAATTCTCAAAAACATTTTCTTTGCAAGCATGATTTTTTTTTTTGTAAATCCTCTTTTTATGTACAGCACACTGCTGTATTATAGAAGTTCATCTTTACTGTAACAAAGCTCCTGTTAAACCTATTTAAGAATATTTCAATAGATGCAGACAATGGGATGTTGTAAATACTGCTTGTAATAATAATAATAGTGGTATAAGTTGGTTTAAAATTACATTAATGTTCAATAAATTGTGTACTTTTGGTTGTTTCCAACAGACCTTTGAATGACTTTCAAGCTAATGTATGTAACTTATTGTCCCAAATATAAGACGGGAATTTTTTCTTTTTTCAGCATTGTGTACCTTTAAAACTGCAGCACTGTCTTATTCTCACTAAAAATGCTCAACTCAGTCAAATTTTGACTAATTTTGAAGTTTCAATAAATCACTCTAATCATATTTTCCAATGGTGCTAATCCCAAATCGGTGGCTCAAATAGATTTAAATTATTTAACAATTACTAACTTAAATTAAAAAATAGACTTGATAAGCAGTCCAAAATCGGACTTTATTAATAGTAATGGTTTTGAAGATATATGGTTGTCTAGCTTACCAACTAACCAAATGGTTGCACTACTACTTTATTGTGAACATCAGCCTGCTTAAAATCGTGGCCACCTATTTCTTTCGAAATTTGTAAGCTCAAAATGCATTTAGTCTTGTATTTGAGTCATCTTGCATTTGGAATATTACAATATGTGGTTTTATCTTTTACATTATTGTGAGTATGAGATAATCAGCAGAAATAGATAAGGTCTTCACAAAAAGCTACCAGGTGATGTAGCTTTTTGGCTATGAGGCGATGTAGCTATAAGGTTATGTAGCTAAGTGTCGTTTGTACCGCGTTAAAATAACAGGTCATGCAATCATTTGAGTTGTCTTGCCCAAATTGTACCGCTCCTAATGTAAACGTGGTCATAGCAAGAAACTAGGGCCTTTTTGCAAATGCCACATTCATAAGCAGAAAATCCTACCTTTTTAGTACTTGTCGTCGTGTAGATAGCGTGGAAGAGATAATAAAATGGCAACTAGATGCTACTGAATTACTGTTATGTTAACAGTAATCTAGTAGCATTTAGTTAGCATTTTGTTACTTTTTAAACTCTTTCTACACGGCAACAAGAAGTAGGCTTGTCTGCTTTTTAATGTGGCATTCGCAAAAGGGAACAAGTTTCCTGCTTTGACAACGATTAAATTAGGAGCAGAAAAATTAGGGCAAAAAAACTCAAACAGTTGCATCATGACCTGTACTTTTAATGTGTTGCGAATGACAGTTCATCAAAAGTAAATAAACTAAAAACCGATAAGGAATGAGAGGAAGTGCTTGTTGAATACTGGCTCATATAAATGCCGTGGAACGTCGATTAACTGAAATGATTGGGACCAAGGGTGTTTCTGATAAAGAAAATCGTGATCCACCACAATAACATGAAAAAAAATTAAAAACATGTTTCTATAAACATTTTACGACCATTGAAACTTTTAATCATTCACGGCTTTTTGGCTGTGTGAAGTCATGATATCAAATGCCAAGCTCTTTCGCCAAGCTAATCCCACTGACTAAGACTTCAAACGTTAAATTAAATAACTGAAATTGCGCAGTAAGTAATTTTCATATATTTCATTTAACCTTGAACTATTACTCGGGATTAGCCTGGCGAAAGAGCTTGGCGTTTGATATCACGATTTCACACGGCTGAAAAGCTTGGCGGGAATCCTTAACAAGTTTTGTTTCTAGTTGCTATGAAAATTTACATTACCTTTTTTAAAGCATTCTCTGCTCCTAATGCTGTTTTATCTAGAGAAATTAAAATGAAGATATTCTTCCGTGTCGCTACGTACTGCGAATCCTACTGTGCAGTCTCCTCATATATAACCGAAGCGGAGCGCAATTGCTCACCTTTTCTTCTCTACGACGCATGCTGTTAACATAGCTCAGAACCACGGTTCCCGGTTACCCAGCAATCGATCTTCGATTCCTAGTTCCCCTTTCCCGGTAACCACCATGCCTAGAGCCAAAGGTACTCCTAAGGAAGGGTCCGCGACCCGTCATCCTCCTTCTGTGTCTCCGGTTCCCTTATCACAACCGGACCCAACTGTCGTTGAAGTTTTGGAACTCGCAGCAGAACCTGAACCGCTCGATTCCCAGTTACCACTAGGGAACCCGTTCCTTTCCGAACTATCAGTTCCCCCTCAACCTGTGGACACTATCTTCGTCACCGGTTCCCGGTAGCCAACCTCCTCCTGCTCGTGACTTACGTACCCTTAGCGAGGAACTTGCTCGAACTAAGAAATCAAACGCGAGACTTAAGCTTCAGGTTAAGGCACGCAAAGCAGCGGTCAAAGCCTCATCCTTCGTTCCTTTAACACCGTTGGACCTATCTTCACGTTCCTCCCATAGTGTTCAGTCGGCTCCACCACACGCTAGTGGTCCACTTTCGAACTCACAAGTTCACAGCCTCATGAATTTTTCTCTTCACACCTTTAAGTGGCAGACTCCTCCGGTTTCTGATTACACCTCAGCATGGGTTGCTAAAGTACCGAAGACTTCACGTATCAACGATGCCAGTCCCTCTCACAGGGTAATCGATCCACAGCTACCAGCGGTTCCTGCCGTTCCGATTCCGTTCCTGGTTCCTCGTCTCACGACGGTAGTATACACGATTGCTATTACTCGGCGGACCGATCCCTTCAGGACCAGGAACCACCGTTCCTAGGGGATCCCTATCCTACTGACATTCCGTTGCCTGACTTACTCAAAACAGTCGAGGGAATCGTTCCCGATTGTTTCTTATATAAACTCAGCAACGTTCCCGATCCTGTGGCAAGAATCGAGGCCTTGCTACAGGCTATGGGTTTGGTCTTCGCGACCAACTTCCTCATCAACCACCATTGCTTGGACAATCAACCACGTTACTTACTACACTGATTCGCAATGGTGGTATTCTCTTAGGTAACGGGTCACCCCTTGAATTGGACAAGGAACCCCCACCTCCCAGGCCAGGTCGTGAGACCTTTTTCTTTCGTCCCATTGGAGAAGGGACCGCTAACTCTCGCAATTTTGACACGTACCCTGAATTAGATTTCTCGCAGCAGATGCCAAACTCGATTTTTGTTCAGCCCTATTCCTTCCTCGCCGAGCTGCGGTTCCCGTTTATGTCCTCCGTGACAACGACCGTCTTCTTCGTCTTGGCCTAGGCACTGCCTCACAAGCAGACGTGCTCAGGACGGCCGCCAACGCTCTCTGTGAACGCCTCTACACACGATCCCCCTGATGACACGAGGCAACTCAGTTTCCTCATTAACCAGGTCTTTAAGAAGAGCTGCTTTGCAACCTATCACGCTATGAATTGGTTCATACGGGCTCTTTTTAACTCTACGTTACTTTTGCGAGAGGTTGCCCTCAATACGTCCTCTAACCTTCGTGACTCTATTCGTCACCTTTTGCGGAACCAACCAATTCATGAGTCTGAATGCCTTTTCCGTGGCCTCATACCCAAGGTTGCACCTCACCAGGATGTCTCACGCAAGCCGCGTCCCAACAAAGGCCGTTACCTTCGCCGTTGCTAACCCTCTGTTCCCCCACACGTTCATCCTTCCAAGGTAGATTGGGGAACGCGCAAAGAACCAACTGCTCCGCCAGCACGCATCCCACGTTCCTCATCCCCCTTTCCACAACGGTCCCAAGGACGGGGGCAAGCGCGATCCTTGGGACGATCCCCTACGCCGGAACACGCCGACAACGGCAATCACCTAACCGTTTCCGTGCTCGGAATCACCATTACTAGTGACATTCCCCCTCCTCCACAAGTTGTGGGGGGGGGGGGGGCTTCGTTTTTACGCCAAAGCCTGGCGATCAGTAACCACTGATCCAGTCATCCTCTCCATTATTTTGGACGGTTTCAAACCGAAATTCTAGGTTCCTCCTCCACTCCAAAGTCCACCATGGGAATTAGAACCACACGCCTCGATCCCACTTCGTATCGAAATCCTTTCGTTACTTTGCAAAGCTGCAATTCGACTAGTGCCGCCACCCATCAGCCCAGGTTTTTACAGGAACTTTTTTCTTTACGACAAGAAAACTGGCGGTTCTTACCTAATCTTCAATCTACGTCCCCTCAATCAGTTCATTATAAACCCTCATTTCCAAATGGAAACGGTCTCATCCATTCGGGAATCATTGGCACCAGGGGACTGAACAATTTTATGGGATCTAGCCGATGCATACCTTCACATTCCCCTTCATGTCTCTGTCCGCCACCTATATCGGTTTCTTCACGACGGAGTCGTTTACGAATTTTTCCTGCCTCCCATTTGGTTTAGACGCTGCCCCTTGAATCTTCACCCACGTGCTACGTCCTGTCCTTGCTCATTTCCACCAACGAAGCATTCGCATTCATGCCTATCTGCAACGACTGTCTCCTTCCCCTTCCCAGCCCTGCAACCCTCACTACCAACGTACACATCGTCGTCTCTCTTTTTCATCGATTAGGCCTCGGCATCAATTTTTCAAAATCAAGACTGCAGCCAGCTCAGTCCTTCGTGTTCCTAGGGGTATTCTTCAATCTCATTCGAGTATCTGTAATGCCGTCCCCAGAACGAATCAACAATCACCTCCTTACTCTACGATCGTTCCTTCATCAATCCCTCCACACCTTCCGAGACCTTGCTTCAATCATAGGCGTCATCGTTTCCGTTGTGGATCTGGTAGCCTACGGCAGGTGGATGGCACGCCCGCTTTACCATTACCGATTACTGCAATGGGGCAACTCACAGAAATCACTACTTCTACCGCCTCAAAAGATCGATCCCTCCTTCCCGTTCGACACAGTCAACTGGTGGATGGATGTTACACAAACCTCACTGCCTCGGTTCCCCTTCACGAGCCGATCTCTCAAGTTCATCTGTTCACAGACGCTTCCCTTACGGGATGGGGAGCCCACATCGGCAGCATGACAATCTCCGACATTTGGGAGACCAACACGATCGAACATATCAATCTATTGGAGCTTCGGGCAGTCCTCAAAAGCCTCCAACACTTTCAACACTATGTCTCCGGACGCATAGTCCAAGCTCAAATCGACAATACAACAGCAGTTGTGTATCTACGGAACAGCGGCGGGACTCGATCCCTGTCCCTCCATCATCTCACGTCCCAAATCTTCCAATTCTGCATTCAACATCAAATTTGTCTGCTTCCCCTTCACATACTCGGCAACCTGAATGTAATCGCCGATTCCCTTTCTTGCCTCACGCCACCTCCTGGCGAATGGACACTTCACTCCACCATTTGCAACACCCTGTTCACTACCTGGGGTCGCCCAATGTTAGACCTCTTTGCCACGAGGTTCAATTCCAGACTTCCCCACTTCGTCAGTTCAATTCCCGATCCCCGAGCATGGGCAACAGATGCTCTCACTCTCGATTCGAATCATCTGTTCGCCTACGCATTCCTTCCCCCACGCCTTTTACCCTTGGTTCTCCGCAAAATCGCCAACTCGAACGGCCGATTCCTCCTCATTGCCCCAGATTGGCCTGTAGCCCTTTACTTCTAAGCCTACTCATCGATCTACCAAGGGCGTTACCTCTCTTACCGAATCTGTTATCCCAAGCCAGGGAATCGGTCCTGCATCCGAACCCTCAAGCACTCTGACTTCACGGGTCGTCCAGCTTATCCGAGCAACAGGCATTTTTGAAGACGAGTCCATTCGCATCGCCTCTCGCACCGTCCGATCCTCTACCAACAAAATCTATGACAGCCATTGGACATGTTGGCTTCATTGGTGTGTCAAGGAACAAGTTAATCCAATCGATCCTCCTATGGCCGACCTACTCCGATACCCACTTTGCTCTTCAAGAGCGGCTTACGGGGATCTACGATCCTCGTTTATCGGTCGGCTTTGAATGCAGTCTTTAAAGCAGCAGGTAAAAATTACCTTCTTACCGATTATCGGA
The DNA here is from genome assembly GCA_023313725.1 of Lithobius niger. NCBI lineage: Eukaryota > Metazoa > Arthropoda > Chilopoda > Lithobiomorpha > Lithobiidae > Lithobius > Lithobius niger. The sequence continues at coordinate 42,132 of JAHWFP010157181.1, read as the reverse complement.
TTTCTTTCCTGATTCACTCTTTCTAACTTGACAGACCACGACTACGACGACAGTTTCCCGACTGGGACCTTTCTATCGTCCTTTCCGCATTACTCCCCCCCCCCCCCTCTCATGAACCCATGGGGACCTGTCAGCTTAGCCATCTTACCAGGAAAACTGTGTTCCTTGTTGCCCTGGCCGCATGCTTACGTTGCGGGGAACTTCAAGCTTTGTCCGCTACAGCTTCTGATTGCTTTTTCCTCGACAACTATACCGGCGTTGCACTTACTCCACATGCTTCTTTTCGGGCAAAAACGCAAAAGCCTAACAAACAAACCCGACCCTTCATCATCCCTTCTTTATCCAACATTCTAGGTGATGAACAGGAAAGAACACTTTGTCTGGTACGAGCTGTCCTTTTTTATCTCAAAGCGTCCAAGCCAATCCGCTAGGACCGAACTCAACTTTTTATACCCTTCAACAATAGAACTGGCACAACTTCCACTAGAATTATTGCCACGTGGCTCAAAACCTTCTTCGCTCAAGCCTACGATGCTCTGGATATCAATTGTGCAGCCGAAGGCATACGCGTCACTGCACATGAACTCCGTGCCATCTCAGCTTCATGGGCACACCATAGTAACATTCCGATCTCCGACATCATGCAAGCAGCATCTTGGCGCAGTCCCACTGTTTTCACTTCCCATTACCTACGGGATATGTCGTATCATGCAGATGGACTCTACCGCATTGGGCCGTTTGTAGCTGCCCAGCGCTTCTTTAACATCCCCTTTTCACACTCGTTTTCTGTGTAGGGAACCGGTCGCTACCTGAGGGTGCTTAGTCATATGGCGCCCACTGCCGTGACAAAGTCTGTGGAATGCTTTAAAAAAGGTAATGTATATTTTTGCGGCAACTAGAAACTCCAAAATACCAGTATTACCTGGTTGATTTTGGTTTCTATTGCCTATTGAAAATATACATTACCTTGCGTCCCACTCTCCTCCCCTCATGTCTCAGTTCTCAGAAATTGTGTCTTGAAGCTGCCTTTGTCTTTACTCTGATATCATATTGGCAGTGATTTACGCACTGGTTGATGCCTGCTGCATTTAGTAGGGGAGACAGGGGCTAGTGGTATACAGAGATAGATTGATATGGAAGCCATTAAAATTACAAGCAATTACAAGCTCTAAATGTAGCACGTGTAACAGCTTCGTATGAACTTCGTGGTGCTGTCGTTTGACTGTCGTTTTTTTAGTGGTAAACAGAGGTATGGAAGCAATTAAAATTACAAGCAATTACAAGCTCTAAATGTAGCACGTGTAACATCTTCGTATGAACTTTGTGGTGCCGTTGTTTGACCGTGGTAAGAATATTTACATTTCTAGTTGCCGCCGATAATATTCATTACCTACAATTTCAGAATTCTTGTGTTCAAATGCTTTTTCCCTGAGAAGAAACTTATAGATCAGTAACTGCCAGCTTAATAACCCAGTGCACGCTCGTCAATGGCACGCCTCCTATATAAGCGTCACGACACGACCTTGTTTCTTCTTCTTCCTTAGGCATCCACTATGAGTGGATGCCCTACTATGCCACCCTACTATGCCTTCTTACCTTGGCTCCAGTCTGTTGCCTAGCCTTTCGCCATTCTGACGATTCAACGACAGAGATAACTAGAACTAAGGGTACCTCGAAGGATAAAGTTGTTTCATGAAAGGCCTCTTCCCCAGCCGAGCTGTCGCCGGTTCCATCTATCGTCGGCCTGTCACTGCTTCCAGGATTATCAAGTCTTTCATCGGCGCATCACCTGTCACCTGCTGATTCCTCGCTGCATCTGACGCCTCAGCTTCCATCGGTTGCTTCTGGCCCTGCGGGCGATACTGCTACCACATCTCCCGTTCCTTGTGGTCAGGTTATGACCGTCACTCCGGACCTTCAAGCTCCGCATAGTCAAAGCAAGCTAATGCGTCAAATCAAATCCCGTCGAAGCGACAGGTCTCTTGCTCAACCCACTGCCGCACTTTTCGTCCAACTCCTCTCGACGATCAGCAGAATCGTCTTCTCGTTCAACCTTCTACACCAGAAGAGGAGCTGCTTTCTAAGGATCAAGTTCATCTCCTCAGAGATAGAGCCATTCGTCCCTTACAGTACAAGCTGCGCTCACCTTTTCCTGTCGCCAGTTCCCTACACTAGTCTTACACCCAGGATTGGGGTAGTACTGTCTCGTCAAGTGAGCATCTCTGAAAGCAACTGTGCTCTTCTTCTGTCGCCCATCCTTCTGCTAATCGTCACCACGGCTTTGACTCATCGACAGTACTTATCTGGGAAGGGCTGATCCATTATCAGCCTTTTGTCAGCCTGGGATTTCACGTCCTTGCGACCCCAAGTTTCTCGTCCATCCAGGCCTCTCGTCACCAGCAACGATTTGGACATTGATATTAGACAAAATGAATTCATTAGAAAAAGGTTTAAATAAATTAAGAAGTGTTAAAACCACACCTAATGAGGCTAAAATCAGCACCATAAATGCGAGAAACCCACAAATCAAGGTCTGTTACCGTTGTTTAGGCCATGGACATTTCAAAAAACATTGTCATACTAAGGATGATAATTTACAGCGTTGCAGACAACGTAATGAGAAGCATAATTCAGAAGGCGGTTCTTCCAATAATAACTACGGAAATTATTTTTCTGGTTTCGATAATAGGGATTCTGTTCAGTTTAATAAGAAAACTAACACCCCTTATTCATATCAGGCTAGTACTAGCAATAACAGTAATAATAGTTACAATAACTATTCTTACCTAGCAAATTATTCATGGTATAGTTGGGGTGGATGTGCCTCTTTTTGACCTGTCGGAGTTAAATCGGACTAGAGGTAATTCCCTGGAGCTTATGGTGCAAACTTCACATTTAGATTGTAGACGTAATTTTTTCGCGTTGCGTGTGGTTAGGATTTGGAATGGACAGTTCTTACATTTCAGAGTCGCCTCCGCTCGTTTATTCTGGAGTTTTTTATGCGCCAGTCTTATCCTCCGAGTTAAACATGTAATCTTGCAGATGATTCCGCTTTTCGTTGGTCTGCTCTCGCCCTATGAAACCTTGGCTGCGTGTTAGTGCCTGATCCGTTGCTATTGCAACAAAGTGTTTTTATTTATTTATTTATTCATTTTTAACTGGTGACAATTCCCATTTTTGGGATGCTTTTGTTTTTAGTACTTATCATAGCCATACTTCGTATTATATAACGTTGCTTTTTAACGGTCTCGTTTGTTCATCTGGATTTTATTTTTTTACTTGGGCCGATCCTACACCTCCCGTGTCTAACATGTTTGGCGATGCCATCGGGGGCCATAGAGTTCCTGGCAGGTCTAACCTTGGTGGTAAGGCATTCGTGTCCCAATACCTTATCCCCTCATCTTCCCTTGGCCAATCTGCATCATTATTTGTGATTGTCTTCTGTTTTTTAATTAAGGCTGGCTGTTAGCGATCTTAGGGTCCTTGCCAGACCTGTTGCTATCGTGACAAAATTGTTATTATTATTACAATAACGGACAGCAGAAATAAAATAATGGTAGCAATAATGGTAGACAGCAAATCCAAAACCAAAATCAAAATCAAAACCAAAACCAACAAAGACAAAATAACAACCAAAACCGTGTTCCACAACACGCTACAGACGTAAACGAAGGTAGTGACTCATGTTAAAATGATTATAGTTAAAAAAAAAACGAGCTAATAGTTTGAATGTTAACAGGGATTCAGAACTAAACTCAAAGCAGTCAGAACAGAGCAATAATGACGATCAAAATGCACACGTCAGCTCAGTTCAAGCTCAAACTCCTGTTACTCAAACTAACGAAGTGAATAGCACTCACTTCTTAAAAGTAAAATGTGTTCCATTATTTTCAGACGAAGATGCAAAGAAATTAATGCTTAATTTGTATTCAAACGTCGAATGGCACCAGCAAAAACTTGCTTTGCCAGATCGCACGTTAGCTTTACCACGTTTAGCATCGTATTTTGGCAAAATTCCTTCAAAATATGTTGCAAGGTCTATAGAAAGTAATAAAAATCTCTTAAATGAATTTACAAATGTTTTAAACATAGTTAACGATCTATAGTTAACGATAAGTACGGTTTAACTTGTGACTCAGTAATAATAACACTATTCGAAGATGGTTTAGATTCCACAAATTTTCATTCCACAAATTAAACCCAGTTGATACTAAAAAGCCGATCGTTATTGCTTTATTATTAGGTAACAAACGCACAGTTCTGTTTAAACATACGAGTGAATCATTCCGTAATGGAGTTAAAATGCCTTCAGGCACTTCTACTGGCTTTTCACCAACAACGCCGAAAGATTGGAAAATTAGGATTCCAACAGTTGTAGGAACGTTGAACCTACAATCTGCTTAACGTTTTGGGACAGCAAAAAATGTTGCCGACCCAAATGCGTCATCAGGGAAACGCTCATCGTTGGAAGAGCGAGGAAACTTGCTTACGAGCATTTCTGCTCAACCGGGCAACAGATGGTACAAGCAGCACCATCTAGCGTCTGAAGTTGATACTAGCTGTTAGTCAGAGCAGCAAAACGAAACATCGCTCGACTCGGAGCAAACAGCGCCTAACGCTGACAACGTTCAAGTGAACAGTTTTAAATAAAACTAAGGTTAAATATTCGCGTCCACACTTAGTGTTTGCGTTGGAAATAGGCCAGAAATATGTTTGACGCAGACTCGTCACTTTCGCTAATTACTAACACAGCAGCACCACGCATGCTTAAAAAAATATATGTATATAGAAAATTCTCGGTGTTAAAATAATGTCATTTACTTGCGGTGATTACGTCAGTAAAGTAAGTTGGTGTAGGGAATCGCCAGATTCAAACCAATTAGGAAAATAGTAACAACTATCGAAAAATGTAAATTTTTAGAAGCCAAGAATTCGTTATCATACCTGATGGTTCATTTGGTAATATTTCAGTACTAGTATTTCAGTACTATTAGGTTACGATTTTATGTCAAATAATCAGATTCGTTAGCATTAAATTGCCCTGGTAAAGTCTTAACTATTGGCGATTTAAAATTTCACACATCAGCATCGCCAGAATTAGCTCAGGTTGCTTATAATCAAAATAAGGAAATAATAAACAGGGAAAATTATAAACCCAATCATGTTTACGTAGCAACACTTAATGTAGCTACAGATGAAGATAGTGATGATAATCCTAAATTTACATGGAATTGTACGCTTGAACAAAAGCTTATAGACGTTACCGTGTATTTTGTTAAGAGTTGACGTAACTCCAGCAAACTGTGAGTCCAGAATTAGCGGAAATCTACATTTTCAATTTCTTGAAATACAGAAGTTTTACTGGAGTATTAGAACCTGAAAACGGCGAATTTAACTTAACGTTAACTTTATTTTAGCAGTCGGATCACCCTTAGGGTATTACAGGACTGGAGGTTGCCGTAACAATAAATCACCTCAGACAAAAAAAAAATGCAGTGAGAATTATTATTACTGCGTGAATTATTATATACAGTGATAATTATATTTACTGTAGGGATGCTTGCTCAAAAATAAAAAAATAAAAAATAAAAACAGGAGCAATTAAATTAGTGAAATTTATCATGTTAAAAAAAGTAGCAACGTTTAACACGCAAGCAATGTATATGAGTTTTAAGCAACAACAAAAAACAAACAAAAAAGCCAATGCCTCAAAAGCAAAGCAAGAATGCATTAACAAAAAATCTGTCTACACAGGCATAAACAAAGAAGTCAAAGGTGACCATCCAGACATTAAGTTCTACTTCACGTACATTTCCTGTACGTTTTGCTCACAATCTTGTTAACACGACTCCTACAGGTATTATTCCAGTAATATGTAGTAATTTTAATGGATTTAAAGGGATATACCTCCCAGCGCCATTTTTCTCGATCCTCCACATCAAGTACAGCCCCCAAGGTCTATTTCCTTACCGGTACTCTTTCCCTTGGTAAAAATCCTTTTTAAAATGTGGCGTCTAGGAGCTTTTCTGTTGAATATAATGGAACTTTATTTACTAACGAGCCGTCACTAAATGATGCATTGCGCGCGTACAATAATTATGACGTTTCATCTCTGTGTGTACATCTACTAATTTTCTAATAATTACCATGAGATCTAAAATCTAATAGACTAATGCGGTAAAAATTAAAATTAATTATTCCAATAGATCGCCGAAGCAAAATTATAATACACTAGCCTAGAAAATTATAAATTGTGATTTTAAAATACGAGAATCATTCCGGTTTGTGACGACATAATCGTTGACTTGATTCTGTCTCGTGTACTATTCACAAAGCCAACTGAGACAGCAGCTATGCGAGGAACGCAGCTACCACCCCAGCCGCCTTGGCACTGTAATTGCTCGGATGATGATCTACGTGTAGCTGTAATTTGGCACGCGGAATGTTATAAGGCAGGCCGGGTGTCCCTTTAATGTAGAATTAAAAGCGGGTACGATTTTGAAACACGTACGCAGCCGCTGCGAGACTACGAGGACGATGACGCTCCCGTTATAGTGGCTATACTCCCGTTAAAGCGACTTTACTCCCATAGACTCAGTAGGAACAGGTAGATCCCATCGAGATAACTCAACAGCAATCCAAACAGAGCAAAAGCTCACCGGAAGAGCCAGCTAAGGCACTAGCTGACGCTTCCAAGTCTAAATCTAAGAAAGAGCTCGATGCGGAATGGAATGTTTTGAAACATAAATTGATATTTACATATTTAAATAAGGAGGAAACTGAGGAATTATTCCTAGATATGTTAAGCATTCATCAGGAATCGTTTCTAAAAATAAAAAAAGATTTCGACCTTGGTTGTTACCAAGGATACGAAATTTTCGATTGAAAAACTGGAAATTCTCAACCAGTAAGCTCCAAGGCGTATAGAGTGCCATTTCATCAACGCAAATTGTTAGATAACTATCTTGATGAGAAGCAAAAAGTAGAAAAAAAAGGGGTAAATCAGCATTAGTTATCACCATGGTTAATGATAAAGAGAAGGCCAACTGGTTATACAGTCGTAGTAAATCTACGAGGCTTGAATTCTGTAATTGTAACTATGAGCGTTCCAATGCCCACTGTGACCGAGAGCACGGTGCATCTCAGTGTCGCCAATTATGTACGCGTTTAGATTTTAAATTTTCAAAATCAAGTTTGGATTTTATCACTTTAAAGTATTATTATTATTAAATTAATGAATCACCTGTGCTTAAAAAACAGCTTCTAGTTGCCTTGAAAAAATCCATTACCTAATTTTTAGCATTCTCCTTCTTCAGTGCTGTTTCAACTAGAGATTAAACAAGGTTCTTCCGGTTCGCTACCTACTGGGCAGTCTCCATCGTATGTATAGTCGAGGCGGAGCGACAGAGCTCACCTTTTCTTCTCTAGCTGCCACGTTGTTCACTTCGTTGGAAATCGCTGTGCTTACCTCCGCTTCCAGCCCTAGCCTCCGTCTCCGCTTTGATGCCGCGAGCAAAGGGGACGCCCAGGGAATCCACCGTTCCTCGCCTTTCCGCCTCTCATGTTCCTCCGTCTCTTTTCAGAACAGAGAGGTTCTCGAACTTACCACCGAACAGGACTTACTGGAGCCTCCGTCTGCGAACCCACTGCTTTCGGAATTCTATCCTTCCCTTCGCAGTGCAATACCGCCGCCACTTTACCGGTTCCATGCGGTCAACCACCTCCGGTTGCTCTCCACCGAGCTTGCTCGCACCAAAGAACGTTATGCGCGACTGAAGTTGCAAATCAAGGCACGGAAGGTGGCGGCTAAGCTTGCCACCACCCCTGCTTTGCCATTGGACCTTTCCTCTCGCTCATCCTATACCTCCAAGCGGACTAACGAGCCTCTTAATGCCTTCAAGTGCATTCCTTGATGGACTCTTCCTTGCGTACCTTCAAACGCAAGGCACCTGATTATACCTCCGCTTGGTTGGCTTCCCTCCCCAAGCGCCACTGTTCACAACCAGCCACCGCAGGGCCATCCTCCGCTGCTGTCGATCCTCCGCTTCCTACACCGCCGCCGCCACCACCACCACCGCCACCTTCGCTTTCACCTGAGGTGGCTCCCGATCCATACTATATACTGGATCCTTCAGATTTTGGCCTACCCGACCCTCCGTTTCCCATTGATCCCGATCCATCAGAGATACCTCTTCCGGAATAAATGAAGACGGCGGAAGAAATCATTCTCGACTGTTTCCTTTACAACCCCTCCTCCTCCACAACCGATACGGCCAAGAACAGGGGTTTGGCCACGGGATACGGGTTTGGCCTTTGGGACCGTTCGCCTCTTCGGCCTCCGTTACTTGGCCAGTCAACAACTCTTCTCACCACCCTCCTCCGCAACGATGGTATCTTATTGGACAACGGCTCTCCCTTGGAACTTGATAAGGGACATCTTCTCCCTCACCCTGGCCGGGAGAACTATTTCTTTTGTCCAATTGGTGATGACACTGGTAACCCTCGTAACTTTGACACCTACCCCCAGTCTGAATTCTTGACAGCTGATACGAAGTTGGACTTCGGCTCATCACTCTACCTTCCCCGGCGAGCAATGATCCCGGTCTTCGTCCTCTGCGATAACGATCGCATCTTCCGCCTCGGCCTTCGAGCAGCTTCCCAGGCGGACGTGCTAAGTACCGCCGCTAATGCGTTGTGCGAACGACTATATACTGACCCTCCGGAGGACACTCGACAACTTACCTTCCTAATCAATCAAGTTTTTCGCAAAAGTGGCTTCGCCACCTACCACGTGATGAACTGGTTCACCAGGGCTCTCTTTAACTCCACGCTACTACTCCGGGAGGTTGCGCTGAACACGGGGCCCAACCTCCATGCCTCCACTCACCACCTCCTCCGGAATCAACCAATTCACGAAACAGAGTGTCTTTTCCAGGGTTTCATCCCCAAGGCGGCTCCACATTTAGACATTTCTCGCAAGCATCGTTTCAGCAGATCTCGTACATCTCGACATCATCAATCAATCCCGAGATCAGATGCTCCTCCGGATTCATCCAGCGCCAAGCCTTCCGAGCGCCCTTCGCCTCCGGATCCCCGTTCAGCCTCGCCCTTTCCAAGCAAGCACCAGGGTCGCGTCCGAGTCCGCCCCCTGGGCGATCTTCCTCCGGTTCAGGCCGCCCCTCCAAGCACAGAAGCCGCAACTCATATTGACATTCCGCCTACCCCACAGGCCATAGGGGGACGCCTTCAGTTCTACACCAAAGCATGGTACTCAATCACCACCGATCCTGTTCTTCGTTCGATAATCTCCACCGGCTTCAAACCAAAGTTTCTTTTCCCTACTCCGGTAGGCAACCCTCCATGGGAACGTCAGTCTCGTCCCTCACCACAGCTTCGCTCAGAAATTCTAGCCCTCATTCAGAAGCAAGCAGTTCGCGTTGTTCAACCTCCGTTTACCTCAGGGTTCTACAGCGACATCTTATGCGACAAGAAAAATGGTGGATCCCGGTTAATCTTCAATCTGAAACCCCTCAACCAGTTTGTTTCCAATCCACATTTCCAGATGGAACCAGTGGCTTCCATCCGCGAATCACTACAACTCAACGATTGGACCGTTTCTCTCGACCTTGCCGATGTCTACCTTCACATCCCTCTTCATGCCTCTGTCCGTCACCTATTCCGTTTCGTCCTAGACAACACTGTCTACGAATATCTCTGCCTTCCGTTCGGGCTCAATGCTGTCCCTCGAGTCTTCACTACCGTCCTCCGGCCGGTTCTGGCTTATCTTCACCACCAGGGCATTCGCATTCATGCCTTTCTCGACGACTGTCTTCTTCCTCACCAAAGCTCAGAAAATCTTGACAACAAACCTGGCCTCCGTCGTGTCACTTTTTCATCAACTAGGTTTGGGGATCAACCTCCCAAAATCTCGCCTCCAACCAGCTCAAGCATTTGTCTTCCCAGGAGTATCCTTCGACCTCCGCCTGGGATCAGTCATGCCGTCACCAGAACGAATCTCATCACACCTCCTGTCAGCCAGGGAATTTCTGCGTCTACCCCACCACACCTTCCGGGAACTCGCCTTCGCCATTGGAGCCATAGATTCCTTTGCAGGCCTGGTGCCCTACGGGAGGAGGATGGCGCGACCTCTCCATCACTACCGCTTACTCCAGTAGGGGGGGGGTTCGACCGTCGCCACCAGACTCCCTCCTCGGAACCTAGACCCATCCTTCCCACTACAAACCTTCCTCTGGTGGATGGATGTCTCGAACCTCACCGCATCGGTTCCCCTCCCCGAACCTTCTCCGCACCTCCACCTCTTCACGGATGCTTCACGACTAGGTTGGGGAGCCCACATCGACAACTTAACAGCCTCCGGCCAATTGCCCCCCAGGAACGACCGAACACATCAACCACCTCGAACTTCGGGCAGTCCTCCTCGGTCTCCGCAATTTTCAGAAATTTCTATCCTCCAAAGTAGTATAAATTCACATCGACAACACTAGAGCGGCGGCATACCTCCGTAAGGGCGGTGGAATGCACTCCCCCTCCCTCCACCAGATAACCTCCGAGATCTTTCAGTATTGCATCGCCAACCATATTCACTTGCTACCACTCCATATTCCGGGATCCCTGAATGTCATAGTCGACTCCCTTTCTTGCAAGAAACCTCCAGTCAGCGAATGGGCTCTCCACCCCTCCGTTTGCCATACTCTCTTTGCCCTTTGGCAACGTCCTGTGGTACATCTCTTTGCCACAAGGTTCAACAACAAGCTTCCCTTGTTTGTCAGCTTGCTTCCGGATCCCCGTGCCTGGGCAGTGGATGCCCTCACTCTCGATTGGAATTACCTCCATGCCTATGCGTTTCCTCCCCAGCGCCTCCTTCCTCTCGTTCTCCGCAAGATCGCCGGATGCACGGGTCGGTTCCTTCTCGTTGCGCCGAACTGGCCGTCCATTGCATGGTTTCCACTCCCCGTGTCTCTCCTCATCGACTCACCTCGCCAACTACCAATGCACCGGGACCTTCTCTCCCAAGGCCAAGGCCAAATTTACCACCCGAACCTACCGTCGCTACGCCTTCACGGGTGGCTACTATCATCCAACTCCTCCGTTCAACAGGCATTCTTGAAGACGAGGCCTCTCGTATCGCTTCCCGAGCTGTCCGATCCTCCACTACAAAAATGTACGACAGCCATTGGAAACGATGGTTTCATTGGTGTATCGCACAACAGGTCAATCCAATCCATCCTCCTATGCCCGACCTCCTCCGCTTCCTAACGTCCTTGTTTAAGGAGGGATTGAAAGGCTCTACCATTTTAGTTTATAGGTCAGCCCTGAACGCCATCTTCAAAGCAGCCGGGAATACCAACCTCCTCACGGATTACAAAATCTCATCTCTCATACACTCATTCCAACTTGATCGTCCTCGTGTCCCCAAGAAGTTCCCTGACTGGGACCTTTCCATCGTATTAACGGCCTTGATGGCTGCCCCCTATGAACCTTTGGCTTCCACACGACTCAGCCATCTCACCAGGAAGACCGTGTTTCTCGTTGCCCTCGCCGCGTGCCTCCGCTGCAGCGAGCTACAAGCCCTTTCCGCCAGAGAACGGGATTGTTTTTTCCTACCGGATTTCAAAGGCGTTACCCTTATGCCTTGCTCCTCCTTCCGAGCGAAGACCCAGAAGCCCACTGACCGGACGCACCCCTTCATTATCCCGTTTCTTTCCAGCATCTTGGGCGATGATCAAGAGAGAACTCTCTGTCCTGTACGAGCCGTCCGTTTCTACTTGAAAGCGTCCCATCCTGTTCGAAGGGACCGTACTCGGCTTTTTCTTCCGTTCAGCAGCAAGACTGGAGAAACCTCTGCTCGCGTGATTGCCTCCTGGATCAAGACTCTCTTGTCATCCTCCAGGCCTACCACGCTATCGACGTCAACTGTGTCAAGGAGGGTATTAAAGTCACAGCGCATTAGCTTCGTGCAATTTCTACCTCCTGGGCTCACTTCAGCAATATCTCCATCACGGACATCATGTAATCCGCCCACCATGTCTCACCATGCCCACGGCTTGTACTGCGTTGTGCCTTTCGTAGCAGCCCACCGTGTACTTTGACCCCTGTGCACGCTGGAAATCACTTCGTGTTCCAGGGGCCGTTCGCTACCTGAGGTGACTCTGGTCAAATGGCACCCTCCGCCTTGACGAAGTCAATGGGAATGCTAAAAATTAGGTAATGGATTTTTTCAAGGCAACTAGAAACGTCAAAATACCAGTGTTACCTGCTTAATTTTGGTTTCTATTGCCTATTGAAAAAATACATTACCTGGCTCCCGCCCTCCTCCCCTCTCATTGCCATTTGGGCAGAGTAGAGGCGTCGAAAAGGTAAGCTCTGTCGCTCTGCTTCGACTATATATACGATGGAGGCTGCGCAGTGGAGCTGCGGAGAGGAGCTGTGCAGTAGGTAGCCAACCGGAAGAACCTTGTTTAATCTCTAGTTGAAACAGCATTGGAGAAGGAGAATGCTAAAAATTAGGTAATGTATTTTTTCAATAGGCAATAGAAACCAAAATTAAACAGGTAACACTGGTATTTTGACGTATTTAGCAATAGGATACCTTTATTATGCCTTCTCCTTAACCCCCAAACTCGAAAGAATCTTATTACAACTAAGAGAATACGAGTTCATTTTATGTCACAAGTCGGGTCGACTTCTAGCGGTTTCCGATGTGTTGTCTCGTATAGAGATACCAGCCGCTGTATTAGGCAGCCAATATCCCGACTAGAATCGATTACACCTAGTGGCGGAACAGACAGACGATCCGTATCTAGGCAAAATCATAAAATGCCTTAAGAGATTAGTCAGCGGAGGATCAAATTGATGTCTCAAGTTTTATAAGGACTATGATAGAATTCTGTATAGAATTAGGCTAGCAGACCCATCTGAAGGTCGTATACATAATTTAGCACAGATGAGTACATCTAAACCTGTACGGAATTTTTGCATGCACGACTATTTTCAACACCAGATGTCGTCGTTGATCTTTCATTGGACCTACGCACCTGGAAATCTTGGTGCAGCTTAACGAAACATTAACGGAAGCTGAAATAAAATTACCTAAATACATAGCGCAAGTGTTGGAGGATCCAACAGAATATTTATTGAAGATTCAGCCACCAGCGTTTACGCCTTCCAAAACAAAGATGCAGCTAGCGGTTCAGAAACGAGCTCAACTAAAAAACGCAAACGTGTCTAGCCAAAATCAGCAGCTTATTTACAAAATAAATACCGTAAAATAGATTACGAACTTAACAAGCCAAGAATGCTTGATTCTACGCATGGTTGTAATACCCGTAGCAGTAAAGCCACCCCAGAAATTAGGCTGCGTCGGCAGTTGGAAGAGCCAAACGTTGAGGATGAGTAAGTCTTTGTGTATCCAACGGAAAACAAAGAAAACATGGCATCACCGTGAAGGAGTGTTCACGCGCTCTGCACGCGGGGACCCTAGTGAGTAAAATCGGAAGTACCTTTCTGAAACCAAAGCATGATTGCTAGACCAGTCACCTACACAGTTTCGATTCTCTCAGTGCATGATACTAAACACGTTTACATCGCACAAACACATGAAAATAGCTTAAGTCTATTATGTTTCAAGATGTAATGTAAAATAACCTTGAGATGGAAACTCGTAGCTTGTTTTAGAAAATACTATTATTAGAAAATAAGAAAAAATTATATACAAATACGAAAAAATAATACGAAAAGTAATACGAAATACGAAAAAAAAATGTATGTAAACACGTATAAACATAACATACGAAAAAAAATAAACATAAATTAATAACTATTTACAGCATGACATGAACAAATAGTAAAACGTAAAATGCACACGAAAATATTTACAAAAACATAGTATACCACAGAAAATAAAATAACGTAAATTAAATAGTATTTACAAACATGTTATATGATGATTTGCAACAAAATAATACGGAGATTTGCAATAAAAAAAAACACGGAAACAAGTGGGTTAAGTGAAATAATTTTGAGAAAAAAAAATGAGACAAGGAAGATCATAAAATACAAATAAATATGCATAAACATGTCGTAACCATAAGTTACAGTAGAAAAAATTAAAATTATTGAAGGAAGGAAAATCAAGAAAATTGGTAATACTCTAATGGATAAAATTTCAGTAAATGAAATAAAATAAAAAGAAAATTTAAATAAAATAAGTTTGACCATTGAAATGAATTTGAAAAAAAATTAGTAACTAAAAATAATTTGAACGAATTACGGTTACGGTTAATTACGGTTACGGAAAAATAAAATTAAAATGTGTTGCAAAACATGGTAGATCAAAATGAATATTTACAAAAATATAAATCCAGGGTACTGGTACGTAAGTAAGAAATTAAGTAAATAAATTGGCAACATAAATAAAAATAGTCAAGAAATGAAATTAATAAAACATTGACCATTAAATATACAAAAAACATAAAATATTACCTGAAATATAAAAGATAAAAAATTAAGTACATATAAAAACATTGTACGATCACAGATTTAAGAAGTATATAATTAATACTTGATCAGGATAAAAACATGAAAATAAATAGAAAATATGGAAATTAAAGTTAATAACAGGGAAATTTAATTTTGACTAAAATTTAAGATTTCTTCTAAGAAATTTAAGAAATTAATAAGATAAGGTTAATTTGGAAGGACTTTCAGAAATCAGTGATCATAAAAACATGACATTTCCCTTAACCAGTTAAAATAAGGTATATACAGTGTATACAACCCTGAAAACAGGGCGGCTGACGTCAAACTCGACCACACCGCTTACTTAGCGGGCAGTCAAATCAACAACTGCGCTATTCATAGCCGCTGTCGCTATCGGGATCATCTTTAAATAAAGAAAAATTGAACGACAAAGATTAATTCTTAGTTCATGAAATTATGAATGCATGTAAAATTGACATGTAAACATTTGGTTGATTGTAAGTATAACTTTTCGCATATAGCGACAAGTGTTGTTACCTTAATTTCTCTCACGTTCATAAGAACAATATGGAGGAAAATCACTGTAATTTATATACGGGATTATGATGTTCAAGTATATGAATGTTAGCTGGAACATGTTCTTTCCCGACATAATTGTTATAACTGCATGAAATTTTGTGAGTAATTCAAACCCCCCAGCCCCCCCCCCCCAGTTAAAGAACTTAATAAATTGTCCAAATAAAAATAAAAAACAGGCAAAATATTCTATTGCATTAAAACTATAGTCTTAAAACCACCATTTTTAAGAAAGAAAAAAATAAAAAATAAAAATAAAAAAAATTTAGAAGTACTATACAAACTTGTATGGTAAACAAATTGTACAAATAATTTAATATCACCCCCACCACACCCCCCCCCCCCCACACTAAAAAAATTTTTCAGAACTTGAATTTTACTCACACTCTATAGTTATTCTAGATAATATGTTGTTCTTGAAACGGAAACGGTGCCACATAAATAAATAATAGGCTATATAGGAGTCCAGTGTCTTTAACTTAGTTCGGACAACCTAGCCATGTTAAAATTATTATACAAATAAATAAAATATCACACCATGGCACGGATTCCCTTTCATGAATGGAAATTTTAAATATAAAAACATTTAAGGACAATAATTTCTAAAAAAAAATTTAAGAAAGAAACAAATGAAGGTCCTAGGCAGATGACACTTAAAATTATTTTGAAAACATGAAATTTTCAAACATTATGATAAAACGAAATTGAACGAACTACATATAGCTATTCTATGCCATTTAATTTTACATCCATAAGGATATGAATTATAAACAATTCAATGAAGAATTATAGTAACCAATATTGCATTTCACATCCATAAGGATATGGATCATGAAACGTAAGATTGCAATTGCATTTAAATTAATTTAAGAACCAGTTCGTACAAATTCCTTTCACCCGATGCTTAATATAAATAGCATTACATTGTTCATAAATTATGCAACATATCAATAACTATAAATTGATTTTATACCATTTTATGTAAATGTAACTTACCAAAAGGCCTAGAATTCATAGAGCCTATACCAGTAAAGTTGATAATAAGCATTTTTGTAAAAGTAACTTGTTTTACTTTTGAGAACCATTGATTTAAAGTTAAAACACTTTCAAAAAAAAGTATTAGTCGTAAACGACATATTTCTTTGCTCAAAAAAGCAATAATGTATTTTTAAATGCATATATCGTATTAGATATTTTTTTCTGATTCGTAAATGACTAATAATTGAGCTTAATTTGCATAATATTGTGATAAAATTTAAATGAGTTCTTGGAAGTTGTTCAAAAGGAAATGTTTTGCATAAACGAATTTGGTATTATCATTTCCACTTCCAGCCAATTAAAAAGTAATATTTCATAACCATTATATGAATGAAATTTAATACGAAATTTAATTGTGAATTGCATATGATATTAAAAAAACTAAATAATAAATAAGAAGTTTTCTTACCATATTGTCTATCGTGACAGACAGGACAGTCGTTCCTACAGGGACCTGGACGCTGGCGCTGTTGAGTTTCGCTCCCCGATGCACCAGCATTTATTGTAGGTAGGGCTACCGGATCTTGGACAGGAGCGAAGCGGAGCAAATCTGGTAGTGGCGGTAGCTCTTCTAGTAGACAGTCCAGAAATAATTCTGCCAAAGTAGGCGGAGAAATGCTCAGTCCCTCCGGAAATGGGGGAAATGCTACATATCTACAACGTAGACATTCCCTTGCAATAATAGGGCTACATCCTAAATAATGCGAGCTCAGCCTTAATTGCTAAGCCCTCACAGATACGTCGGGCGGTGCGCCATCAACAAAAATGTTCTGCCCGGGATTTTCAATAATCAACTCCATATAAAATAATCGGAGGACATAGTTCATGGGGCATTCAGGAAAGACGGCCGGAGTTCGCTCACAATATAAGAAATGGTCGATGCGTACCGACAACAGCAGAATATTTAGCGACAGGATCCTCAGAAAGTCTTTCATGTACCCCGGCATGTTCTCAGCTGCGCTCCTCTTTTCCTTAGGAGTAACTTTACGTTTCTTCTGGGGAGAATCCATTGAGAGCGATGAAATTTGGGGAGCAAACGAAAAGAACAAACGGTCAGGTTGAAGTACACAACTTCGCGTATGGTTAAAATCGCCAAGTCTTCTCAAGTCCAAAAATGTGACCCAGAAATGGACATTGGCAAAACCAATGGGTGCAAAGTACAGGCTTGATGTCACGAAAAAGGGGGCTGTCTCTTTTTCCTAGGGACCTAGCTCACCCCATCTGCTCTTGTAGTGACCATCAGCTATTGGTTACATGGCCTAGACCAGGCTACATTTTGAGGTCAGATCAAACCGACAGGGCCCAGAGCCGTACCCACAACCCTTTCAGCCCACCGACCACCTTCGTTTATTACCCAACCTCTCCCCTCAGCTAAGAGAGTGAACGTGCTCAATTGCACTCGTCAGCAAGTGAAAGGGATGGTCAAAGTAGGTCAAGATGGCTCACCCTTGACCACGACAACAGCTTGCTACCCACCTAGAAGCTAAAAACAGCAAACTCACTCCATAGTGGGAAAATACAGAATTATTCTTTTGAAATAAGAAAGAAAATTCAGAAACATTATTTTGTGAAATAAATGATTTATTTTATGTATAATGTCACTAACAAATACAAAACTGTGTGAATAATTGTGATATGTTTTATGTAACTTGGATAAATATGTAAATATAACATAACTCATGTAGGCCAAAATTCATGTATTTTCAGAAAAGGTGCAACATACTATGAATTTGGTAAAGTGTCAAGATGGCAAATGAATGGAGAAAAAGAGGCTAAATCACAGAACAGGGATCGTCCCAACATGATCCAGGACTATGAATTAAAAGATAAGTGATTCCTAGCCTTGTGGTGAAAACAAGTGTGATTCATACACCCCACCCCTCCTTGCCACGATACACATAAAATTAATTACCATTAATAAGACAAATATTAAAAACATTAAACTGTCATAAATTAATGGGGAAGTGCAAATTACTTGCCATTAGAAAAAAATAATAAGATTAATTGCTGTTACTAATAGTAAGGCACACTAACTTGAACCAAAACAAAGTAGTTCAATAAAGAAAAAAAAGATAATTGCTGTTACTTGTAGTAAGGCACATTTAACTTGAACCAACACAAGGTAGTTCAAAAGGAGATGACATAGTTGCTGTTACTTGTAGTAAGGCACACGTAACGTTAAAATCATATAAAATTATTCACCATGTGAATTCAAATAAATATAGACATTAACGACTTAAAATTGTTGTTCAGGAATGTCGCATAGTTCTATTTGGAAAAAAAATATTTTTGCCCAGGAATAGATCAAATGGTGAGCTACACAGGGGACTCTGGACATGAAATACAGTTCAAGAAAGTCATGTCATTTTAGTACCTCACGCACTTACGTCCTCAGAGGACAAATTCTGCAATTACACCTGGTAATATGAGTGGCAGGTCATGCTCACAGGTAAGTTTTGTATAGCAGGTCACATTCATACAGATATCAAGAGTGGCAGGTCACACTTCTTGAGGGTTTTGTGAGTGGCAGGTCATGCTCACAGGTACGTTTTGTATGGCAGGTCACATTCATACAGATATCAAGAGTGGCAGGTCACACTTCTTGAGGGTTTTGTGAGTGGCAGGTCATGCTCACATGTAAGTTTTGTATGGCAGGTCACATTCATACAGATATTAAGAGTGGCAGGTCACACATCTGGAAGGTTTTGTGAGTGGCAGGTCATGCTCACAAGGAAGGTGACTGGCATGTCATACTCATCAGGTTATTTCGATTTTAAGTGATAAATTTCACTACTGAACGATATTCAAATTAAGGGTGCAGAACGACCCCACAACTCTGCATATTCAAAATTAAAAACGCAGTAGACACCCAAATTACTGCACTAATGTTTGTGAAAGCAGGTTTATTGTAAACACTGCAGATCAGACTTATAATTGGCAGCAATTAAATTTCTAAAAAAAAAAAGACAAAAAAACATAGAAAACGCTGCGTAGAAATCACCTGATTAAAACTAATTATCAAGCATAATTATGTGTTTCTGAAATTACTAGAATTTCAGCATTCTGGGTACACCTATGCTTCGGCTGCTTACGTTCAGGAGAGCTGATGTTAGAGCATAGGTTGCGAATAGTTCTTTGACATTCAGAAAGCTTTGGTAAGGCAAACAGCCTCACTTACATGTCACTATACAAACATTCACTTTAGTGACAATAAGAGTCATTAGAGCCTCGCACAACATTAGGCTCAAGGATTGTGACATCACATCCTGTAGTATAACATATTTATTGTGAGGAAACACAATAATTTCTAAAAGTCATGTTTGCTGGCAGAAACTTAACTGCTAGTTTCGACCTGAATATGATAGTCAAAATGGGTTAACACACATATACATTAAAAAGGTTCTTAAAGTGATACGATAGACCGCTTTCTGTATTGGTCAGTTTGAACTGTACATTTTGTTTTTTAGAATTCCTACTATTGACGGCTTTCCGCACCGGATAGTCTGAACTGTCTCGTAGTAGTCAAAGGGTGAAACAAATACAACTAAAATATAAAATATACTTTACACACCACATCAACTACACCACATATATGACGAGTTCAGTACTCGTTATGTTGGTTTGGAAAAAAATAAAACTTAGAGTCAAATACATACCCTTACAATAATACTACCAAAACGTGGAGTATGCGAAAATTAAAAAGTGAACATTAAGTACGCAATGGGCACACAGTAAATTTTCTTTATTGGGAATAACAGTAACTTGACACTTAAATGACGGGTTAAGCGAAGGCGACTTAACGGGGTAATGATGCAGGAATCCTGTCCCCCTCCCAATCATATTGCTTATTTGTTACCATGTAGCATGAATATTTAGCATATGTTTTTGAAAAAGCATGTTAGAACTGACGTTGATTACTCGGTCGCCGGTTTGACTTTCAGCACGGGACCAAACAAGTGATACTATAGTCGGAAACATACAAGTTTTCTGGGCGACTCGTGAATGTAGCATGCATATGATATTTTATTTTATGAAGACTGTGTATCCCGATGAAATCTTGTTGCCAATGGTACTACCGAAAAATAATGATTAAATTTGACAATGTCAAATAGTACTGTTCGAATCGAACCATGGACATTCCATTTGATTGATAATCATTGATTTGGCTATATAAGAGCAAATTACAGTCACATTTGGATATGAAGTGACTTTTCTTCAAGATGTGAAGAGGCAAGAAACAAGATTTCAAAAGGAAAAAAATTGAAAGTTGAAAAACCATAGCTTGTAACGCTTGTGTTTTCTTTTATTCCCCCAGCCAGAGCAAAACTAGGCCAAACGTCTGGCGACATAATTACCGAGGGTAAAGAAACTACTCAGCCTTTGAATGACCTTGGCCGGACCATGGCCAAATGTCTCGAGGCCGAAAATAGAGCACAGGACGATAGGAGAAAATACCACGCCTCCCCTCCTTGAAAGCGAGAGGAAAACAAAGCCATGTGGCCAACACTGGAGAAAGAATGAAAATAATTTATTTCAGATCACCAGCATCAAAAGTGATTTAATCAAACTTTTGGGTTTAGTTACATGGAGAATGCGCTCTCGAGTCTTGCATGCAATTTTATTCCAATTCCACCCAAAATAGTATTGCTCAATTACTGAGACAATTTAATCTTGCTGTACATAATTATTGCTCTGATTTCTGTGAAGGTTGTTTTTTTAACCTCAAAGAAGGTGCATTTTCCCTAGTTACACGACAATTAATTACTTTGGCCAGTCGGTAAATGCGAAATTCTTGCTTAATTATGTAAAGCAGTTTCTGTTATTAATTAACTGGGTTTGGAAGCTAAAATAAGGAACCACTAAAGAGGTACCATGATTTTAGTCTGAACAGGGATGATGTAAGGAAATAATTAATGGCTTAATTAGTATTTATAACAGAAACAATACAACTAATTAATTAGAGACATATTTGCATAATATCATACATTTATTAAATGCATGAGCCGGATATTTATTCGGATAAATCAAATAGACTACAGATACGTAAATATACTTAGAGTCCTTCTTCAAAGACGACCGAGAGGCAGCAAAATCATTGTAACCAGACCAGTGTAATTACACGTATTGTTAGAGTTTAAAGGATGGCATTACCAGTGGATAATATTTACAACATTTCGTAGAACCTTAAATGACTTTCTAGAAGTAGATTTAATTACGATAAGATCGTCGCTCATGATTGATCACTTCAAGGAATAACTAACTATAAAACACTCCCACACGGGTTAGTTAATTATATCGGCAGATAACTTCAAAGTGCCGAATACGAGGAACCTCCAAAATCCCCGAATGCAACAATAGAGTGATTGACGTGCGTCGAGGTCCCATTTGACTATAAGGGCCCAAGCTGTCAGAATGTTACTATATTTAGCATTTCAATAATACATCAATATTACAATGGATCGATCATGGCCGATAACGCTACAGTATTTAAACCAAACCTCGGAATGCATGATATCAGTCGATCATCAGCTGCTCAACAGTTGCTAACTAGTTCACGCCAGCCAAACTCCGGAGGTTCCGATCGAAAGCACGCTAGGTCAGAAGCCGTGCCGTGTCTGGGACGGAGCTTCACCGCCGAGCTACAGCCGTACGCTGATAGCCTCACTCAAGCTTCTATTATACAGCTAAGTATTCCAATACAATAGCAATAGCTATGAATGTTTAAGATTAACTAGTAACAATACTATGCTACTAAATTAACCCGAGACTTTCTTAATTAATTAAGAGAATATAATAATGATTTAGTTTTCCGCTCGACGTAATCAGTAATGCAATTCATTCGACTCATTGCCGAATAACTGTACTCGATACACATTAAATCATAATCTGTCACTGATTTAATTGGCCATATTGTGGGGTCAATATTGTGTATGCCGGCGCGTCGATTAAAGGCCCAGTATTAGATGAATGATTGCTTATTTATTTAGCCTACCTATTCAGTGCATAACTAGTGTTTATTACAATTGTTTGCCCTTATGCTATCCTGATAATAATGTTTGTTCTGATCTAATTAGTCACAGGAATAGAACATTACAGTACCATATATGTATTGTGGAGTCGTCACTTGTGTGCTGCACAATGTCCGCCTTCAATTTCATATCAATATGTTAACCCTACCTAGATAACCCTTTAACTACTCAATAGGCTATTCCATTATTATGTATAGCATTTGTATATCATATGACTTCCTGTTGCTATAGTACTTAAAGAGAAGTAAACAGGAAGTTAGTTGTATTATCAGCCGTAGCCTACACTCTGGTAGTCTGTGTTGTTCCTTTACCATTGATGCCCACGCTGGGCTTAGGTGTGTCCAAGCCAAGGACATCACAGTTGGCGACGAGTCCGGTACCGTTGGTAATCGTTGTAAATTTAAGCTTGAACTGATAGGTCTTCAACCACATCTTTCCTCCATATTTGTGGTAAGTTGCAATTTTTTTTTCATTTTGGCAATGAATATTAGTGCCCTGAATTCTATCAGAGTTTAAACATTTTCAAACAGTGTTATTTTGTCGTGGTAGTGAATTCTGGTACGAAAATAATAATAGTTAAATTTAGTACCTTAACAAAGTGGGCAATTGGATTTATTATGGTTAATTTTACCTTGGCAGTGTTCTAGAGCGACGCACTGGCGTGTCCGCACAGGCAGTACTATAAACCTGAAGGCCCGAAAAATGCACTGCTAACTTAACCCTATTAAATCTGATTGTGCCATTGCCCATATTTGGGCTGGTGTGTGCCGGTGTAAAATTTAACACTGTAGGTTTATGCTTAAACTTAGCGAAATCTGGTCTGTGCTGAGGCTTAGGCCAGAAGTGTTGTTTTCGTAAAATGTTGCAATTATGGTGAACGTAGAAACATTTTTTCAAAGCCTAGTCCCTTTAAATTTAACTTGTAGGCAGTTAATTTACAAAACTAGGTAGGCTACAGTCAAACTTGATTTATTTCTGTGTTTAAATAAGTGACCGGTAGTCTTGAGTGCTCCAGTTTAACCTTGCAAGTTAAACCGGATTGTAATTAAATTTAATTAAATTTAGTTTTGTAAGGCTTATGCCAAAGACAGGTGTCGGTAGCAAACCACCTGAAACTGCTACTTTTAGCAGTTTCAGCAAGCGTTAATGAAACTAGTTCTAATTTAACTTTAAATTTTGAATTTAGTAATAGTGAAGACGACGTCATCATGGGTTCGTCTAAAACCGCTGGTTTATTTTCGGAATTCGATTGCGAGTCCGATACATGGGAGAAATACTCCAACCGAATTAGTTACTATTTTAAAGCTAAAGAAATACTAGCAACCAACCAAGTTAATTTCCTAATGGTATCTGTAGGCCATAAAATGTTTGACAGGATATTGAATATAATTTCACCTGATTTGCCCAACTCATTAACTTTTGCTGAACTCGTTAAAAAAGTATTAGACGAAATCGAGCCAGTGCCCTCCATGGTGTCTGAGCGCGTTAAATTTTTTAGAAGGTCGCAAAAATCAGATGAGAGTATCGGGGAATATTTAGCTGCACTAAAGCTAAAGACGAAGTATTGTGACCTCGCTAAAATTAAAGATATTAACAGCGAAATGATTAGGGATCGCCTAATTGGGGGATCCAATCTGAAGTCATTCAACGCGAGTTGTTGAAGCAGACTCTGGAATTAAAGGCTACAACATGCTTATCTTTATCCTTAGAATCTGCTGAAACAGACCAAAGCGTTTTGATATGCCATTCTAGAGCTGTTAATTACGTAGCTAAAAAATCTAGCAAACCACCAAGTAGGCCTAAATCCATTAAGGATTTTATTTGCTATTGCTGCGGCAAATCCGGCCACGTGAAAACACGTTGTAAATATCGCGAATATACTTGTGGCAGATGCCACACTGTCGGCCACTTAAAAGCCGTGTGCAGAAAAACTAGACATTCGAACAGAACTTCAAAAATACTCGCCCACTCCAAAGCAAGTTCTAGCACAAATTTTAAGGCCAGGCCGAAGTCTAAACAAAAGTATAGCCACAAAAAACGCGTTAACAAACTTGAACGTGATAGCGAATGCGATAGTGAAGAAGTGCAGGATGTTGTCATTGAAAATTCAGAGTCTGGTTCCGGGTCTGATAGCGATTCAGACAACGCCTATCTTGTGCTGAAAAATAATACTCTTGGACTGAGTCAGGCTGCGGACGAGATTTCAATTCCCCTTCAAACCAACAAAATAGTAGTAGTAATTAATTCTATGAAAATCCATATATGGAAAATGCCAGTCTGCCTAAATGGTGTCAAGCTAGAAATGGAACTTGATTCCGGGGCAGACGCATCCATTATCCCTATTGAGTGGCATCAAAAATATTTTGCGGACTGTCCTTTAAAACTCAGTCCGTATTCGATACACTCATACACTGACGGAATTGAGAACACGATTTACACTGTAAGTCTGAAGGTTGAAGTCAAAGGTCAAACCGAACATTTGGATGCTTTAGTTTCAAAATTATATAAACCTGCATTAATGGGAAAGGATTGACTTTCTATTTTTCGAGTTAATTTTCATCCATTTTACGACCTACAAACGAAAGTGAAACCTAAGAAAAGTGTAAAAAAATTAAAACTAGCATTACACCAGTAGACACTTCCGAAATAGTGAAGGGTTTCCAGGAGCTATTTTCTGAAGGCATAGGTAAGTTTAAGAATTTTAAAGCCAAAATTCATTTAAGACCTGATGCCAATCCTGTGTACTGTCGTATTAGACCAGTTCCATTAGCACTTAAAGAAAAGGTTAACCAAGAAATTCGTAGATTGGTTGGCCTTGGAATTCTAGAGCCTGTAGAAACCTCTCAGTGGTCTACGCCCATCGTCATAGTTTACAAACCGGATGGCCAAATCCGGGTGATAGGTTATTATAAGAACACCGTGAACCACCAACTGGAAGTCGACCACTATCCAGTTCCCACGCCGCAGAATTATTTAGCGAATTAGCAGGCAGTGACACTTTTTCCCTTATCGATGTTATAAGGATGCATTTCTGCAAAATGAATTCGATAAAGCGTCTCAAGAACCTTTAACAATAAATACACCCCTGGGTTTGTTTAGATGGCTTCGTGTATCCCTGGGCCTAGCATCCAGCCCTGGAATTTTCCAGAGGGTAATGACTCAAGTCACCAGTAAAATCCCCAAATGTCTCCCGTTTTACGATGACATCTTGGTGAGCGGGAAGGGGGTTGCACATGACGAATCGTTAAACAAGCTGTTAAATGCTTTACAAGATACAGGAGCCAAACTTAAGATCGAGAAGTGCAAACTGTCGCGGCCTGAATTAAAATATTTAGACCACATGATAAATGCAGAAGGCCTGCATACACTCCCTGAGGTTATCGAATTAGTCACAAACGCTCTTAACCCAACATGTATACAAGAGCTACAGAGCTTTTTGTAAACCATTACTCAAAATATCTACAAAATCTCGCTCATATTCTGTCACCAGTAACACGTTTATTAAGCCCAAGTGTGAAGTGTGTTTGGGGGGCAGATTGTGACTGAGCCATCAGTAAAGTAAAAGAATTATTTCTTAAATCCAAAGTTCTGGTTCATTATGATCCGAAATTAAAGCTCAAACTCGTTTGTGACGGCGCACCTTACAGGGTCGGCGCGTGCCTCATGCATGTCATGAAAAACGGCGAATCGCAGCCGATAGCTTTCGCTTCACGTAAGCTAACTCAAGCCGAAATGGGCTACTCGTATTTTGATCAGGAAGCTCTCAGCGTGGCTTGGGGAGTGAAGCGGTTTCACGAATATATTTATGGTCAGTGATTCATACTGCAGTCTGATCAGAAGGCTTTAGTATGGATTTTTGGCCCTAAAAAAGGAATACCGCAGATGGCAGCCCCCAGGGTTCAGCATTGGGCAGTGCTGCTTAATGCTTACGATTATGAATTCGAACACATTCCCGGTAAACTAAATTTGACGGCAGATGCGTTATCGGGACTTCCTCCTCCCAAATACCGAGGAATTCGAAAAAGCAGAAGAGCAGTATAATATTCTTGCTTTGGAAACTCTTTCTAATCTTCCAGTTTTAAACGAGACACTCGTTCTTGAAAGTAAACATGACAAAATTCTTTCAAAAGTTTGTCGTTACGTGAACCATGGCTGGCCTGACAAATGCGAAATTGCCGATCTGTTACCATACTTCGCATGCCGTGTGAAATCTCGGTCGAAAACGAAACCCTATATTGGGGGTATAGAGTCCTGGTGCCGACGGCCTTGCGGAGACAAATCTTGAAAGATCTATACAGTGCTCACTTACGCATAGTTAAATTGAAAAGTTTAGCTAGACAAAAAGTCTGGTGGCCTAAGATTGACTCTGACATTGAGAATAAAGTCAGATCATGCCAAAATTGTCAAGAGTATAAAGATGCTCAAACGTCTGGGCCTAAACACACGTGGGAATATCCACTAAAGCCGAATAATCGGATGCACGCAGATTTTCTCGGCCCGATGGACAATTACATGTTTTTTAAACTTGTTGACGCACATTCAAAAATTCCTTTTGTGCATAAAATGAAAACTACGACGTCCGCGCGTGTCATTAACGTTTTAAACAATCATATAGCCTTATATGGTTTAATGGACAGCTTAGTTATGGACAATGCTGCACAATTTATGTCCGCCGAATTTCAAAATTGGTTAAAATCCAATGGGATTAGGCACATGACGGGCCCAAGTTTTGCGCCCTTGACCAACTGATTGGCAGAAATTTATGTCCGCAATTTCAAGCGAGTCTACAAGGCCGTGCGGCGACAGGGGTCTACTATTCAAGAAAGTATAAATTCCTATTTACTATTAGCACGTATCACTATCTCCGCTACCACGCAAGCAACACCCAGAAAATTGTACTTTAACCGAGAATTGAAGTGTCGGTTGGATTTATTGTTTCCTGACCCTATTGCAGCCATTCGTAGTAAATAATTAAAACAAGTACAGAGCATCCACCATCGTGAGTTGGAAACGTATCAAATAGGTGATAAGGTTTGGTATCGTGACTACAGTACTACAAATGACAGGCTATGGTCATTAGGTGTCGTATCTCAATTAGGTAGTAAGCAATCCTATATCATCGTTTACACTAATGGTAATACGATTCGCAAACATCGCAAACAGCTAAGGTTACGTACCGCTGAGCATGAATATCCAGAGCAGCCACAAAAAGCACTTAATCCGTTGGTGAAAAGCAGTAATTTCAACTTGAATAATAATGAGCAACATCAAGTTATTCAAAACGCATGTCTTTTGGCGGTAAGAAACGTGAAAAGCCAAGTTCCGCTGGCCGTAGTTCCTGAGCGTCGATCTCTCGGCCAATCGAGAAAATCGATTTCTGTCATCGAGGGCTCAAATCCACCAATCGGACAGCTTGAAAAATCACCTGAGAATTTGCTTCGCAAATCACCAGGTGGCAGTAAAACTCTGGCAAAACCACCCCTCACACACGAAGTGGATGAGTCTGCAAACGTAAATATCCAATCACCTTTGGCTAGTACCAGCGCTCCTCCTGTAGGAAATTCGAAGTCAGAAAGGTCACAACCTTCATCGGTTGTTACGTCACCATCCGCTAAGCAATCACCACCGAAGCCAGGTCATGGTAACAAAAAATCCAAACCGAATCCTAATAAACGTAAAGTTGTGCTATCACCAACACAGGTCGATATTGCTGCGCAACCTAATAATCCTCCAAATCGTTCAAAGAGACTGCGTAAAGCTCCTGACTAGCTCAATTTGTAGCTTTTTTTTGAAAAAATTACCAGTTGCTACAACTTCATCGTTTTTTTTTTGTTGTAATCTAGTTGCCCATGAATTAAACGATAATTCTTTTTAAACTGTAGCGAGTAACGCTAACAGGTTTCTGTCCCTAGTTATTTGTGCAGAGAATCGGCTCTGTTTATTTTAAAAATGTCCATCTTTAAAATTGACAAAAATGTAGTGGATATAGTTGTTTGTGAAAAAATACTTTCACGGTTTTATCCTTTTTGTATCTGTTTGTCTTTTCATGTACACAAATTCTTCAACATCGGAACTAAAAATTGCTTGAAGTCGCAATTTCCACTCCGGTGATTTACTAACCGAAAAGTAAACATCTGCAACCGGATCTCGGATGCCAGATGTCCTTCCACAGCAACGCTGTAGCGTTTCAGCTGCAGAAATGGTTGCTGCTAAAAATAAATTAACCAAAAAAGGCTACGCACAACAAAAACAACAACTAATTGGATTTATTAAAAATTAATTGCTCCTGAAATCAAAACAAAAATGCAAAACTGGCAAAGTTTTCAGTCAGTTTAGTAATGTTTAATTTTTGCTTAACTCTGTACATCTTCAGTTTTTTTAATTTTGTAAAACAGCTTTCAAAAAATAGTGTTTAGTTTCTTCTTCGAAAGCGAAAACATATGTATCTTTCTTTAAAACAAGGTAGTGCACTAAAAAAATACATCTTGCCTTCGTAATCATGATTTTATTTCCAGCTAGGCTTAGATTTTTTCTTTTTTCCCCGCACTCTGTATTGTGGAGTCGTCACTTGTGTGCTCCACAATGGCCGCGTTCAGTTTAATTTCGATATGTTAATCCTACCTAGATAACCCTTTAATTACTCAATAGGCTATTCCATTATTATGTATAGCATTTGTATATCACCTGACTTCCAGTTGTAATAGTACTTAAAGAGAAGTAAACAGGAAGTTAGTTGTCGTATCAGCTGTAGCCTACACTCTGGTAGTCCATGTTGTTTCTTTACCATTGGTGCCCACGCTGGGCTTAGGTGTGTCCAAGCCAAGGACATCACATGTATCATCTATACCTGTAAGTAGAGGGCGTCTTAGTCACTCTCTTTTGTTGTAACCTCTATTATCATGTGACTTACGTCACATGATAAAGCCAATAAAAGTCCTGAACACCTTTGGTTCAGGGCCACTTGTTTAGACCTTAATCCCAGTTTGGACCTCAGTAAATTATACCAGTTGAGTCAGAATAATTTAAAGTAATGTAGGAAGCCAAATACATTACAGGATTTACACATTTTAGAACGATATTTTTTATTCCAGTTTGATGGCCACAAATATTATGGGGGGATAAGGTCTTAATTAATTTTGAAGTCCTAAAATTATTAATGTATAGGCAAAAGTTCTTCAACTAACATTTTTTTCGGGAGCTGTGAGGAAGTGTCTTCGCAGCAGGATGTCCGAAGCTACCTCGCCAGTCGCCGGGAACCACAAGAAATTCTTGGTTCGAGTCAGCCTCATCAGGAGTTCGTGGATACAACCTCTTCATTGTATAAGGTACTGTTACGAATTGGTCTGGAAGTTTCCTGGGTGTCCAGGATAGGCCGGGCCATAGTTGAAAACTTATAAGGTGGTCAGCGCTTTGGCTTGCTTAAGCCCTTTACCTTCAAATTCGTTGCGCAGCTTAGTTTCAGTTAAAAGGGGCGGGCGACCAGCGTTAGATAGTGCTAAATTTGTAAACCTCAAATAGCTTGAGTTTAATTTAAAGTGGCCTAAAGTTGTTCTTGTGTGAACAAGATTGTGTTTAATTACTAATGGTTGTTAACCAGTGTAATTTGGGTAAACTAATATAAGCTAATTAAAAGGTTTAGCAACACATGCTATCTAAAAGGGTTAAAGGCTAGTATGGTGAATTAAAAGTGTAAGTCTAAAAGATTTAAAGTTTAATTAGTGCTATTTACAAATTAAAAGGTTTATATTGTAGTATTTGAATAACTACATACTTAAAAGATTTAATTTTGTAAAAGCTTTTGTGTTAAACTAGCTAGTCTAAAAGACTTAAATGCTAAGCTATGTTTTGTGATTAAAACCTTGTGTGTCTTAAATTACTTATGGCTGAAAAGTATTGTTGTATTAAAAGATTTGGAACTAGGCTACCTCAAAAGATTTAATTCTGTGAGACTGATTAAAAGATTTAATAGGGCTAATGTATCGAAAATATTTAATAATGTAATACTGTGTGTGGTATTTTGCATATCGTGAAAGATTTAGTACTGGGATCTCTTAAAGGATTTAATTCAGTGAGACTGATTAAAAGATTTAATAGGACACTGTATCTAAAAGATTCAACATTGAAAACTGGTTATGGTGTTAAAATATTAAGAGAACTGTGCGACCTTAAAATATTTAATTCAGTCTGTTAAGCTGGTTAAAAGATTTAATAAACCATGTGTATTGCTTAAAGATTTAAAAGCTGCAAACCCGTTGGTGTAAAAGTAGCAATACTAACTATGCTGTGAAAAACTTCGTTAAAATGTACCTTTTATTTAAGAAGATTTTACGAAGTGTTGTCTTAACTTTCGGTTTGTATCAGCCATTGTTATTAACCGTAGTGTTGATAAATTGACAACATCAGCGTTTGAGTTTTTAGAATAAGTATGTTGCTTAGGTAGTATCGTAATTCACCAAAATCGTTAGGGGTTTTGGTTAAGTTGGAGTCTTAATAAGGGGTCACGAGCTAAACAATTTAATTGTTTTAAAGACTTAACGTGTAGTTTCGGTCCGACTTGCTTAAACTCTATAGCCAATGTACTTTATATGCGCTATACCCTATGTAACTTAACTTTAAGTATTGTTGCTACTCTTGTTTAAGAATACGTTGAATAAACTGTCCAACAGAGTAATTAGTAAATAATGAATTTGCGTAATTACGGGAAGTGAGAAAGTTGTAATTGGAGCCGTAGTTAAAACCGTTGAGTTTAACTTGGGGAAAAGGAACAGTATTCCGTTTTTCCTGAGTATGAAAAAACCAGTAGACTCACGTTTGAGCTACTTGTGAGTGACAAAATTTATTTTCGTTACGGCGGTAACTTGTAGTGCCATGTACTAGTTTGAAAGTCATACAAAACTCGATAAATATGGTTTAAAACTAATGTTGATGATATAACAATTAATACTCTATACCAGTGTTCGCTAATTGTTAAATTGGGTGTGGCTTGGGTTTAGTGAGACCACCATTCGTTCTGTTTTAATAGCGTAGCTCTTAAGATATAACCAGATTTTCACTGCAATAAAGTAGTGACTGGGTGAGGTAATTATGCCTATTGAGTGTCAGTAATTAAAACTTTTTTCCAAAAGTGTTGATTGGATAGCACTGCTAGGACTAAAGCTGGACTCAGCTCACAGCTAATTATTTAAGCGTTGAAGCCCTACTCTGAAGCGTTGAAGCACTGTGTTGTTGAATGTTATTTAACACAAGTTTTATTGTGGCTAATTAATTAAAATGTCCGTGCTGAAGTACGAACGTAGTCAACTATACGAAACTGTAATTTTTGAAAACCGTCATGGTATTGATAACTAACAAATTTTTAATACAGAATTAAATTTGGTAAATCCTAACGAGAAACTTAATAATTTTTTTCCATGTTCATAGCTGAGCACGTTAAGAAAGAAAAAATTAAGTAAGTAAATTACTGTGTAATTTATTTTTTTAGGGGTGGTTAGGGGTAGCCTACCTTTCTAAGTGTCTCGTAGCGAAAGCCTATTTTGTGTGTTTAGCCTAGGTAGCCTGTGCCTATTATAGCCTATGACAAATTGAGTTAATTGTAATGACATATTTTGCGGTAAAATACTAATTCGAAATAGCTTACTATGCCTGGTACGATTCACGTAATTATTAATGTGGTTTATATTAATTTATAATTCGAATTTGGTAAATTATGAGCAGATTCTAACTAACAACAAATTGTTAGAAATTTATACCGTAAGGTTGTAATTATTAAATACGTGTACAATAGCGTTCGCATTGTTAGCGTATGTCCGTATAATAGTGAACTGGCCGTCCGCTCCCTAAGTGTCCATGGTGTTGAGTAATGGTTCATATAGTCGTTCCGACAACCGCATACCGAATTGAACTACTTGTAATAAGTGCGTCGAATAGTTAAGTGCGTCTGTTCCAAAAACTGTGAGTGTCCTCATTAGCTGCCAAATTATTCATCGCAATAATCCGTCGAGTTTCGCGTTTCTGCTTGCGTTGAAATTCCGTGGTTGAACATTTGGCGTAGTTAACAAATCTAATATCTAACGAATATTAATGAGGGATGTATATCGCATGTTATTGCCGTTTGATTGGTGCAGTTGTTTCATTGGTCGACTCGTTACTCCGAACGGTTCACAGTGATAACCAATTGGATTGCAGGTGGGGAAGGTGCTCTGTGAGTGGCTCACTAACGTTGTATGCTTTAAGTTCTAGCACCGCCCACAACCCGTTGTAGTGGACCAGCCTATTTGCTTCCGCAACGCTTTAGTTTCGGTTTCTGGTTTCCATCAAGGTCGGCTGAGAAGTAAGCTGTGTTGCCGTGACGAGAGTGAGTTATGCCGACAGGAGTACCGCGGCGGTCAACGGTTGTGAATAGTGAAGTGCGAATTTGAAAAATGTGTAATGTACGAAGTGATTCTATGAAATTTATTTGTTCGACGTGTTCGACGTGATTGAGGCGATTCAATGAAATTTGTTTGTTCGATGTGATGTCACCTACATCGAAAGAGCAAACTTGCCGCTTGATTAGAGAGCTTTGGTGATAACTAAACTTTCTAGTTGTTACTGTAGGGAGGGCACTACCACTATTTCAAATTTTTGAGGAATCACCAATTCAGTAAAGACTCACCGTTTTGAATAACGAATCACTATTCATCGATTACCATGCTGGAATTTTTGTTTTTGATAAGTAGCCACATTATAATTTGGTTTTATGTTTTAATCTTCCAGTATTAAGGTCCTGGAACTTTGTGAAATTCTCCATTCAAGACTCACAATTTTAGAATAGCTGTAATGTTCTATACAAGACAGGAAGAATTTGAAGATTCAAGAGAATTAAGATCAAGAATTCGAAGAATCAAGTTTATGAATGTATTGATTTTGTGGGTAATAATAAAGATTATAAATAAAAATTAGGATTTGAAATTAGAAATTTTGAAAACTAAACGTGAATTAATAAGATTAACTTGAATTGACAAATAGCTGATAATGAAATTATAAGAATTTCAACAGTGGAATTTTATGAAAAATTTAATGGAAAAAAATTTTATGTAAAGAAATTTTTTTGTTTTTAGGGGTCGTTAGTGAGGTGTACCATATATGTATCATCTAGATGTGGGGGGAGGGAATGAGGCTTAATGGTGCTATCATCTAGATGTGGCTATGCCTGTAAGTAGAGGGCACTTTAGTCTCTCTCTTTTGTTGTAACCTCTATTATCATGTGACTATTATCATGTGAACACATTTGGTTCAGGGGCACTTGTTTAGACCTTAATCCCAGTTTGGACCTAAGTAAATTATACCAGTTGAGTCACTATAATTTAAAGTAATGTAGGAAGCCAAATACATTACATGATTTACACATTTTAGAACGATATTTTTTTATTCCAGTTTGATGGCCACAAATGTTATGAAAAATGTCTGACTTCCACAACCTTCATTAGCTGCTTCTGCAAATAATTCTAAACTTAATTTTAATGCGTTATAGCATTTTACTAAGCTAGTTATTTAATCCTTTGCCCCTACTTAACTTGCCCCTTGTGTTTATAGTTTAATTTAGGCTAAATACCCTAATTCCCAATATATCGGTATCGGCGTATCGGATCGGTAACAATATCAGTTGATAAGACCATCCGATCTTTATTATTATTAATTAATCAAAGGTTATCATTAAAGTATAGCATCGTCATTTGGCCATTATCACTAATTATTTAAGATCAAGAACCACCAAGACAGCATTCAGCTTCAACACTTCTAGCCCAGTGCACAGCAGTGGCCTAGTGCACCTTGGCTAGAAGCCAGCCTTGAGTTGTACAGATTTGCCCTTACAGCTCAGTAGTCCTGGACTGGCTCTGGAACTTTCCACCCACCTGTTCACACTGGACAGCACCAGTTCAGACCAGCCCCACTCAACCGGGTCAGAACCAGTTCGGGTATACCGTATTTACCTAGTTAGAAGCGCCGTGCGCTTAGGAAATTTGAGTGGAGGGTGCTTCTATTCGGAGGTAAAAAAACGTCACTAGTGCATACTAATACCAGCTGCTGTTGGCCTTCAAAAACATTTATTATCTTGTAATCCAAGGTAAAATAAAAACTATTTTGACTTTTAGTACTGTGCACTACCTTTATACTGCACACATGGTACTGTACATAATCAGCAGTGCATGCAGCTTGTCCGTGAAAAACGCCATTACTACAGCGCACGCTACAGCAGCTTATCGGTTACATGCTCCACGCACTCTTCTCTCATCATCATCATCATCATCATCATCATCATCTGTGCAGGAACAGGAAATTGGACCAGAACAGAGTAAGCGATCAACGAGGCGATCATGGAGGAAGAAAGACACGACACTCAAACTCGAACGAAATTGGTGCTATTAATTAAAAGTTGATTTGAAATTACGATGTTAACAGTTACAACAACTGAAATCTTGAAACGAGCTAGATTCATGAATTATTTCATGAATTATTACAAGATATACATGTGATAAGTGGAAAAATTACGATTTTTAACTCAGTTTTCATGTGATTTGTGTCACTGCTGCTGCTGAGTTCGGTAGGTGAACGTTAGGCTTACAGAGAAACGGGCCTTTTTTTGATTTAACGTGCCAAAAAACTCCCATATAACCCGCAGGCCCGATTTTTTATTCATTTCTTTTTTTAATTTTGCGTATTTTATGTAGGCGCTTATAAATGGGACCAAAAATAATAAAAAATGCCAACATTTCGTATGGGGGGGGGGACGCTTCTAACTGGGTAGGTGCCTCTGAGTAAACACGGTAAATAAGAGCTCCCCCCAGAATTAAACAGACTTGGATTCCAATTCCACACAGTGAGGCTGCCAGTCTCTGAGCTCCCCAGACCAGGATCCTTCATTGCAGAAGCTAAGTATAAGTTATGATTGATTAAGTACAGTTGTTGGACTTAGAATAGTCAGTGCAGTTATTGAGATACTAGATAATAGGCCTAACACTGGCAAGGACGCATTAGCGTTATAGAGTATAGAGCGGCAGCCCTTTAAATTAAGGAGTGCATTAAAAGGGAATTTAAGAGGGAGAATATAACCCCACTAACACTAACAGTTTTGGCTTGAATAAACTCACGTTCATTACCCAAGATAAATCTGTGTGGTCTCCCTTACTTACATGCCGATTGTGTGATCTTGTTTAGTTGCTGCAGTTAATAGCCAGCCGGTGCACATACTAAATCTGCTGTAAATCCCAACAAGAAGGATTTATGCAAGATTTACAATAGTTTGAAAATAGCCTACGCCCTAAAAAAAGCATCATAGATCACATCAGTAAAGCAAGGAGCGAGTTAGATTTTGCGTTATAAAACTGTAAAAAAAAATCCCGATAAAAGCAGAAACTCGTTTGATTCATCGAGAATCATAGCTAAATTCACGATAAATCTAGTACAATTTGCTCTGACTAGCAAGTAGTAAGAAATCCTAGCAAATTCTGACAAAAATTGGGGTTAAACCGGATTTAAAAACCGATCTAGAGTGAGAATATAAGTACGGTAGCCTAGACATAAACACCGCATTTTAGGTTAGAAACAGCATTCAAGTTAGGCCCAAATCATGGCTAAAATTAAGAAAACTGTTTCTAGAAGAGATTTAAACAAGATTCCTGTTAAAAGGACAAGTTTGAAACGCTCAACTAGTGGCAGGACTCATAGAAATACCAAACATTTGTTAGAAAACATGAGCGGCAAAACACTAGTGCAAATCACAACCATAAGCTCAGTTAGGCAAGGACAGACCCGAAATCGAGTAGTGCCGCCTACTGCTGCAAAGGCTATGACAGCCAGACGAGTTCATTCACGTAAAGAAGCCACGGCCACGCGCCGTCGGTCTAGCAGCTCAGAGCGCAGCCAGTCAGGCGTTCAATCTATCGCTCATTCAAGAAACGGATCCCGTAGTATTTGGCGTAGCCACTCACCAAGTATTGATAGTATCAATCAGGAAATGTATTCAAGGAATAACTCACCAGAAAATGTAAACCACTTACCAGAAAGCAGCCAGCATAATTTAAACAGGCAGACGGAGCAGCATTTTGAACAAAATTCACGTTCACGAAATTTTTGCACCAATGCACCTGTCAAACAGGAAGTTATGCATCAAAATCTTTCCCCCTCCCCCTCTCGTCACATTCTGATTGTTAAGGAAAGCTCCACTCCCTCAGCAAGTAGCAACTTGTCACAGATTATTTCCGGGTGCCTTGAGCAAGCCAATAATAGCCACGCCGAAACTTTAAAGGAAATTGTCAACAATTTAAGACCAGCACAGCCTAATAATGATCGTCAGTTACACAACAGGAACAACGTAAGAATGTGGGAAGACGTAAGGAGCGCCAAGAAAAATTTGATTTCTTTCTCAGGCGAATCTGGAGCTGACATTTTCACATTTTCATTATTGGCAGACAATTTAAGAAAAATTGATCCCAGCCTGCCAGACAGCGAATTGATAGCCGCAGTGACAAATAAATCCAAAGGCCGAGCAGCACGTTTTATAGCAACCAGTTCGGCTATAGCCAACCAAACAAACTGGGCTTCCTTTAAAACAGTCCTAGTTGCAAGATTCGGAGCAGGCTGATTAGAAGTGACTCGAACAAAATTTCCACAGAGCTAAAATGCACAAAAACGAAGGAACGAAGCATTTGCAGACAGACTAGAGATTATGGCATCAGAAATCTGGATGATAAAACCGGAAGACAGCGAGCTCGAACGTGTCATAAAAGAAAGATCTCGTGACGAAGGCCTACGCTGCACTTTTCAGTCAGCAATGCCAAACATTTTGGAAACTCATTTAGCAACTATTCGTCCTAAAACATGGGAAGAAATGCTCCACCAAACTTTGAAACAAAAAACCGAGTTAAGTGAGCGAAATAGGGATGAGAGAAATCTAGATTTCACAGCAAGCACTGCCACGTCCAATACAGCATCACCACTCGACGAAAGTACGACAGTATCATCTGCTGACCTAGCTAAAGTTTTGCACGAACTCGAACAAAGCAAAAAAGACATCCGAAATTTGAAAACACGAGAATCAGTCAATAATGCAAACGTATGCGCTATTAGCACAGAAAATAAGGAAACTCGTTCGTGTTTCCGCTGCTTGGGGCATTTTCACATAAGCAAAGACTGCAGGGTAACGGAAGGAAGACTCGAAGGAATAAGGAACAAGAATGCTAACAGATTAAAAGCAGAGGGGAAACCAATCCCACGCAAATTCTCACAAGGAAATAAAGCACCAGGAAGTAACAACCCAGATTACAGAAATAACTCACAGCTAAATCTGAGACAATACAACCAGCAACGAACAGGAAGTAATTGAAGCAGCCATTACACTAATGCCAACCAGCCAAGACCCCAGCAAAGCCCCCAGCAAAACAACAGCCAACAGCCAACAAAACTAATTGAGAGTTCAAAGCAGAACAGGTACTTTGAGATAGCTGGATATTCACAGGTAGACAACATCCCAACTAGTACCCCGTATATCGAATATCCTGTCATCACAGAAACAGCACCTACACCGTTTAAAGAAGTAAATTCTTTATTTAAAAATAAAATAATACATTCAGCAATTGACGCAGCAGGCTTGCTTCTTGATTTGTATTAAAAAGTAGACTGGCACCAGCAAAAATTAGCCTTAAGCGATCACACATGACATTGCCACGATCAGCATCATATTTTGGCTCAATTCCGGATAAATATGTAGC
Source organism: Lithobius niger (assembly GCA_023313725.1). Lineage (NCBI taxonomy): Eukaryota > Metazoa > Arthropoda > Chilopoda > Lithobiomorpha > Lithobiidae > Lithobius > Lithobius niger. The sequence continues at coordinate 4,241 of JAHWFP010157181.1, read as the reverse complement.
CCCTGCGGCAGAATTAAACAAATGTTTGCAGAAACATTCACGAAAATGCTAACCAAGATAAACACAGCTTACAAGTTAGCTTGTGACTCGGTAATCCTAACTTTTTTCGAGGACGGCATTGACTCGACCAACTTTCACTCCGAACTATCAAAAGTCAAAACTAACAACCCGATCGTATTGGATTAATAGAAGGCAGAGTAGTCAAATTCCGTAACACCTCCGACACAAATGAAAGAAAAGCTCATCTAATATCAGCAGGAGAAGCAATAAAAATCTCGAATAATTATCAAGAAGATTGGAAAATTTGCATTCCACTTATAGCCTCAATCACAGCACCGACAATTTGTTTAATTTACTGGGACAGTAAATCCAACCCAGCCGAAATATCAGCCTAAAAATGCAAGAAATGACAAGCGAAAGGAGCAGCAACGCTCGCAGCCAAAAACCCGCAAACGATCAAAGCGAGGCCTCACTAATTCCATCCAGCAGCAGAAATAGACACTACTGGCCTAATCTCGGAGCTAGGATACAACGAAACATCGCACGAAATAACCGCAGTCGATTGCACAGGTTATAACGTTAAGACAGTACATCCAAGGCCACATTTAATCTTTAATTTTGGACATTACAGCAAATTAACGCTGCTAGATTCCGGATCAGCAGTTTCACTGATCGAAGCTACAACAGCACTCGAATTATTAAACGATCCAAAAATAAAATGTTACGAAACTACAGCAGTAGCACCAATGAATTTAATTGGCATCGGAGGGAAAAAGGTTAAGGTAAACAACATACTGACAACCAAAATCAGCAAATGCGGATTTTCACGAAGACAGCAGTTTAAAATTGTGCCCGACAACAGCTTCGGAAAAATTCACGTGTTATTAGGCTATGATTTCCGATCAACGCAACCAGATTCAGTAAGGTTGGATTGCTCAAATCAAACCCTGGAAATAGGAGAACTACAGTTTAAACTATCACCCTCTCCATACAACGCTTGGCAAGCGCACGAACAAAACAGATAAATAATTAATTTTGAAAAATATCAAGTAATAAACGAACATACAGAACCAATCAACATCGCGGCAGACAAAGATACAGAAGATAATCCACAGTTACAATGGAACCCCACCCCTCATAAATATTACGAAGAAATACCTGTTTGAAGACATTGTTTTACCTGACAATAGCGAAACTCGAGTAACAGCTTGTTTACACGTAGGCTACCCCGAAATTCAGAGCGGAGTTTTGATTCCAAAATGCAATGACAAATTTCCAATTTGCTTAGCTAGATGCTTAGTAAATACATCACCAACTGGATTAATTCCAATAATGATAATAAACGCATCCGGAGACAACATTTACATTCCTTCAGGAACGATCCTTGGCCATGACACGACAGCTATAGTCGAATATAACACCGAAAACGAGGGGGAATCGCCAACAAATGCAGCGGACGCGGTAAACCTTCCCGAACCAGAGCACACCAACATCAATGCAGTTGATACAATTATCACCAATTCAGAGCCCAGCGAGATAGCTCACAACTATCGCAAAGCTGAGGCAACCACTTCAACCACCCAAGGCCACATCAGACAGGTCAAAACTCACCAAGCGTTTACGACCAAGTACCCATCGAGATACCACAACTCAAAACCGAAACCAGCGCTGACTCTATCAACTCAACGAGGCCACCGAAAAAGTCAAAAGCAGAGTCGGACGAAGAATGGAATAACTTGAAATTTAGATTTTCACTGCCGGATTTGAATGAACTAGAACGAATAGAATTCCTAGAGATCCTAGACAAAACACATCAAGACGCTTTTAGCAAAAACGAATTCGACCTTGGGACTTCTGAAAATTACGATGTAAATATCGAAACAGGGAACACAGCACCAGTAAAATCTAGAATCTATAGAGTTCCTTTTCACCAGAGAGACATACTAGACAAGTACCTAGAGGAAATACTAGAAGTGGGGTCATAAAAGAATCATAATCTGCTTGGTTAAGCTCTTGCCTACTCGTAAAAAGAAGGTCTGAAGGATAGAGTTGTAGTGGACCTACGCGGCCTTAATGCCGTTACCGAATTAGTTTCAGTTCCCCCTACCAGTCATCAGCGAGGCCCTAGCACACGGCCATGGCGCCAAGTACTTTTCTAAGCTAGATTACCGAATGGGATTTTTCCAGCTCAAGCTAGCAGAAGAAGCAATACCTAAAACAGCTTTTCAGTCCGCAAATAAGACCTATTGCTTTAAAAAATTACCGATGGGATTAAAAGTGGCGCCAGCACACTTCCAATTTTGCGAACAGCAAATTTTCACAGAGATCCTAGGGGCCTACTGTACCATTTATTTGGACGATATTTCATTAAGTTTCTTGAATTTCCGAACCCACGTGCTACACGTGGACAGAGCACTTACACTCGTAGAAAAATCAAAGACAAAACTCAGCCCAGAAAAATGCATTTTCTCAGTAAAACAGTCAAATTTCTAGGTTTCGTAGTGGATGAAAATGGCATACAACCTGACAGAGACAAAATAAAGGCCATGGAACTTTTCCCACAACCCAAGAACGTGAAACAGGTCCAGAGATTCATCGGGATGTGCGGTTTCTTCAGAAGGCACATCGCAAATTTCTCAGATTCTTGGTTAGCCTTACCAAAGTCACGAAGAAAAATGCCAAGTTCATTTGGGACGAAGAAGCAGACAATGCCTTCAAGGGCCTAAAGCAAGCCATGGTAGACGCTGCAACACTGCGCCACCCTGATTTTTCACAACTCTTCTACGTTGAGGTGGACAGAAGTGACGCAGCGCTCGGAGGCTGTTTGACACAGATCCATGGTGGCATAACCTACCCATTAGCCTATACTTCACAAACTGATAAAAAAGAAAGCACAACTGTGAAAGAAATTTTAGCAGCGATCCACGCGATCGAATCATTTCGTACTTACTTAATCGGGAAAACCTTCTTCCTTTCATCTGATCACATGGCATTAATTTATTTATGGTAACTGCGTCCCAACGTCGTTGTTGCGCTCGCTGACGACGCTGTATTCTTGGGGAACTTGCGAGTTATAGGATAATGATTTCGTGGTTGTAGTTTACTTTTTACTATCTTTCACATAGCTCATTTCACTGTCCGGAGTGGGAAAAGAGATTTCAGCTCGGGGTTTGACTGAATGTTACTAAACTACCCTAATCTAATGATCGCTGCTACCAGGTGGGTTTAATGGCGACCCTGGTTCTAATATACTCTGTTCCACCTCAAGAATAGACCAGATTGGAGGGGATGTTCGGGGAAGGCCAGTGTGGCTTGGGAGGGATAAGCTGGCCAACTGACTTCCACGGGATTAAGTTAAAGATCTGCAGAGAAGCCCAATTTCTACTAGGGATTCGGGCAGCTCGAAAAAGCTCTTCAATAATTTGTTTTACAGGTTAAAACAAAAAATCTTATTTTGCTTGTTTTACATTTCTAAGCTTATGTCCGAACAGATTCCACAGTTAAATTATTTTCAAAGTGGTCGTAGTAATAAGATCAGAATAATAATACAAATTTGACATTAACAATAGCCAAAAAAAAAATTAAAAAACGTCCTTGCACCTGTTTTATTAATTTATTTCAGTTGTTAGAAGTGTATGGGAGGAGTAAGTGTGCCTTACTTGGTGTTTTTTTTTTTTGGTGGGGGGGGGGGTGGGGGGGGGCAGTGTGCTTAATTTGCATTTTTCTTTTACAATTTTGAGAGGTTTTTTCTGGCATTATTTCATCCTGAAACTGTTTCTTCCTCCTAACCTTTCAGAAGCGTAATTTAATACAGTAAAAAAATAAATTTAAAATAATTTTTTAACTTGAATTATTTGCCTTCAAAGACATTTTATATGCAGTAGGCCTTTGGATACGTTTTTTTCTTCTTATTTTATCAAAACGTGTTTCGATGTTCAGCATGGTTTAAATCTAATAGGATAGTTTAGATTTAATTTAAACTGTAATTAGATTTGTATTTAAAAAAAATTGTATTTGTTTGTTTTGCATTTTTGAGATTTTTAAAGGCGTGTTTTGTTTAGCTTGTAAATTTAAATTTATTAATTTGTATGATTGGCAGAAATTATATTCGCATTACTTTTTTTTTATGTCCCTGCAGAAATCTTGTATAAGCTTTTCTCCAAGCTTTCTAGGAAAGCTTTCTTGCATAAGCTTTCTGGGAAAGCTTTCTTGCAGAAGCTTTTCTGGAAACTCTTCTCCAA
>JAHWFP010157179.1:129899-154103 GCA_023313725.1 Lithobius niger | reverse complement strand
GAATGATATCACTACCTTCAAAGGCCGACCGTTTTTGGAAACTTGGCGGGTTTTTCTACCAGTTTGGGTTTTGGGTGGATATACAGATAACCACAAGGTAAACTACATCACAGACAGCCAGGTTCAGCCATTAAACAAAGTAAGATGCCAAGGTATTACGTTGCAGTGTTGAAAGGAGGAACTAGATAACTTGGGCGGAAAGTGACCAGAGCGGAAATTGACCAGATCGGAAAGTGAACATCAGAGCGGAAAGTAACCAGAGTCTTTTACAATCTGGTGGGAAGCAGTGTGACTGGCAAAAATTTCGGTGCTGCTAGTTTTATTTTACACCTTAGTGCAATCACAGATGGACTTTCACTTCCCATTCCTGCGCGGCATGGCAAATTTGCTGCCCCTTTGTTCAGGTTGAGATGAATGTTGGAATGAGATGGATTCCACGATGTATAAATATGTACACAATGTTTTTGGAAGCTAGGTATATGGAGGCAGACATTGTGCCCCACGCTAGGCAGGCTCGTGGACTTCTGATAACTTTATTTTTGAGAGACATCAGCTTAGGAAGAACAGACTTGGTTGGAAATATTCTGACTGACAATGAAAATTTTGGTATGAAGGTTCTCCGCTTTGTAGGATGAGCAGGAATGGGGATAAAACTCATTAAAGATTAGGGATTGCAGAAGTTACACCTGTGTTTCTGATCCTGTGTGTCTGTTTTGGCCATGGATTTGCTCACCGATTGCAAGTGTGGACGTGTCTTCTTCCACGAAGCAAGGCAGTCTATTGGCTGGCCAGAATATCACCTCAGGTTTTGTGAAAATCGTAAAGTCGAGTTTATCATCTGAATACGCATCAAAGAAAGATTTTAGTGCCTAAGTCGTAAACGGTTAATTTGAATGAAAACAAACCTGTTGCAAATAATTTCCATACTTAAAATTTCTTAAGAATAGTCATGTGCCATCTTGTGAAGAACTAAGTTGGCTTTCAAAAATGGCTTTGGCTTGTCACTTCTAAACAATTGATTTTAATTAATACAAACTGGTTTGATAATTTTAATATTCAGAATAGTAATTATTTTCTTCAACCATGATTCAAATTGAGCGTTCAACTTAATGATGAAATTCATCCCTGCTTGGATAAAGGCTGAAAATATGTCCATCGGGGATGGGGAGAGGAGAATAGCATTATCGACTGTTAAAAGAACATTTAGTTTTGAATATACATTGTAGTGTTGTTTTTTTCAATAGCTTCTTTTATTGAAGCAAAATAGACTTTTCTTGCTTTGTAAAAAAATTCAATAAAACATGTCGTTTACATTCGAATTAACGGATGTCCTTCCCTTTACCGCATTGTCTTCTCTTTATTGTTTACTAATATAAAAAAGTGAGAGACCTCCCTTGACAGTTGTGTAATAATTTGTATTTGTTGCAATGAAAACAAACACTTGTGTCTTTGTCTACCAACAATACGTTTCGTAATTACGTCACAACCATACAGGCAAACAGCCTATTCTTTTCAGTGCTTAAGCTTGGTTAGTTTTATATATAAACTCCAACCACTGGAACAGTTTTATACTGACCATCACCACATCGTTGATCTTCACCAAATTTGCAGGTAATATCGAAGAGTGATACACTGTCTGTACAAATACTGTATGGTGAAGTACTAAGAACTGAAATGGATTGCAGTGAACACTTCAAATTAATTTTTTGTTGCAAATGAATTTCAATATAAATCAAGAATCGACACTGTGAATTGGCAAAGTTTAAAATTAAGTAATCTCAACTTTGAAAAAAAATTCACTTATCATCATAAGTCCGAGTACTGAATCCTGGAATGGCATGTGAAGTTTATTGCCTGTATTGACGCTTGATTTTAATTCGAAGCATTTCTACAGTGTTGCTTTTGCTTTATGTTTAACAATTATAATAACTAATTGCGTTTCTTTAAGTATCTGCTCGAAATCTACCTTCGCAGGTAGACCGATAAAGTAGTCGACAAATTTAGCCAGAATTACAATTGTGAAACCCTGTAGCCCTTCAGTAAGCTTTCTGACGACAGCATAAATTCATATCATTGTTAAGCAGTTGGGAAGAGGTCCTTGAGCACCAACAGGTCGAGTTTCAATAATTTAATAACTCCATAATTTCATAAAAAGCTTACTGGGTTCTGAACTGTTCGGTAAGCTTTCTTATGGAATTAACTGAGGTATGCTATTTAGATTTGTCTTAGAATGTTATGAGCTACTCAGCACACAGCATCAATTACACTAAGTCAGAATACTTCACTAATGTTAGGTACAGATCAGAATACCGGTATTACAACAGGAGCCAGTCATGGCTTCCACTTCTGTAAAAATGAATTTAGGATTCTAATAAGCTAAAAAATATAGTAAAAAATTTTTTAACGAACAAAGAAAATAGGTTGAAAATGAGCAAAAACCTCAATTAGGCTGACTTTAGTTGAAGTATTACGACATTTCATTAATTCCTCAAGCTGGTGATCAGATTCCAAGGAATGTTTTCAGATTTTATGACGTGGTCACATAATACGAACAATTTCATGCCAGTAAATGGAAAAACTTACATGCATCGATCTTGCCATGCTATATTTTTCAGCAAAAATAAACAAAGTATAAAGTTTAAAATGTTCTAAATCAATAGTTGGATATATGCCTACCTGGTTAATATTTCTAACAGTCGTTCTGGCAATGTAAACTCGTTCAAAAGTTTTCCAATACGTATACATGACCGAAAAATGACACAGTCATAATTGAAAGGTTGGACCTGATCGCATTGCTATAGTTACTGTCGAATAATAAAGGAAAGGTGCACTCTTCCTCGTTAAAGACTGATCAAGATGAAATGGCAAAATGGCTACAACCGCATCACTGCTGAGTGATTTAGAATTAATTGTTGTGTATCTTTTTTTTAGGTTTTTCGATTCTCTTTGAAGGAAAAAATGAGTGGTCGTATCTTGTTTTGCCTTTGTCTTCTGGCCGTCGTAGCAAGCCTTACTGACGCAGCATGCCATCCAAGCAAACAGTGCGTCAAAAATCCAAGTGGTAAACCTGGCAAATTCTGTGGAACTGGAGGACTCTGCTCTCGTAGTAATGCCTGGCAATGCGACAAGCAAGGGTCATGCTGCAGCCTGGGTCCGAACAAGAACTGTGAGAAATGTGGGAAAATCAAATGCTGATTGTAGTTTTCTGTAGTTCTGAAGTATGTTACTACTGCGTAGCTTATACCAGCTGCACTATCAATAAAATTCTTTAAACATTATTCAATGTGACATATTTTTTTTCAATTTGGTGTGTTTAGTTTGGAAAAACTAAAGGATGAACAGTTTGTATTTGTTTTAAACAAACAACTATAACAGTGAGCTACTCAGCCACGCTTAGCCATGAATGGGGAAGCCCATCTTTAAATGCTCTTATATTTTCGATAAAAATTCCCAATTATCTCATATCAAGGGAATAAATTAAGTGGTCATATTACACGTCGTAACAACCAACATGATAACAATTATTTCATCCAGAAAATATGACTTGGAGATAATCAGCAATTTTGTTCATAACAAACACACCAGCCCTCTCTCCAGTTAACGTAGGGTTAACTCATTAGCAGGTCGTTGAAAACTTGCCCTTGGGTTTCACTATCATAGAAATTGTATCACTCTGGGGTCATATCTTGAGGTGTTCCAAGTATCTTCAAGTTTAATAATGTACTGCAATGGGCAGAAGAGCAAAAAAACAAAAATGATTTAACATTATCTCATTTGAAACACTTAAATACTAAGAAAAGTAGCCGTAATTGGCCAAAACAAATTTTTCTGCGTAATAGTGTAATAGTAGTTACCAACCAAAATTGCCTCAAAGGCCATTCTGGCCAATTTTCGATGCTGAATTATTCCAACAGTTTAAAAAAAAAAAATAAAACTATTTGTAATTACGGCATGCTAATGAGGTTTCTGAGCGAAAAGAATGACATGATCCTAAAAATTAGGTTTTAAAACAGAAAAATCATGATATTTGCCTTTTTCATTGTCTATTGTCATTGCCTATTGCCGCACTTGTTAAAGTTGAAGGTTCTTGGGGCTCCTCAAGACCTGATCCCATGAATTTTTTTTGGGAAAAATTTCCCATTAGAGGTGTTCAGCGCCGTACGTTCTGGGTCTCTGGTCATCAAGAACGTGGACACGTCTGGGTCCCCCAACTGTGGTACCTGGTTGGCTAACAGAGTGTGATTTTGATGCCACAGGCCTCTCCTTCTGTCAGTTACCTATGACTACTTGACATATGAAACCAACACCACGTGTAGCTGAGGAATTGTTGGATACATAGGATCGTAGGAGCTATGGTAGTATGACAAAATGGAAGTGCTTTTCCCAGTTATGAATGGGTCCAGTTGGTTTCGTCCATAAGGGTGTTTAATTAAAAACTGTCACCATAGTCAACATGGGGGTACAATATCGCTTGAATCCATTGCCTACATCTTCCCTTCTGCTCTCTCTAGTAATGTGGTTACGCAATATTTGGACGGCTAATGGAAGGGAATGACAACCTTCTTAGGGTTACTCGAGACTGAAAAGTAGAGGTAAAATTCCACGAACAAGTGGTCAGTGAACAGTCCAGAAGGTTCCTTGCAATGTTGCAATAGCGATCCGAGGGTCTTGTGACGAAAGGTCAAAGAAGAGAAAAGACATAATTATCTTTCTTTCGAATAGGCCAATCAGGCCTAATTCCAAATGGCTTATTCACTGAAGAGGTAAACAGTATCTAGACACACGCTAGTGTGTCGCACCAAGTTAGGCAACAAACATCACAACAAACATCACATCAATTCAATTGTCGAGGTTGTAAACAATTGTAGCGCGACGCCATTGCGTCAGTATCTTATATCTTGAAGCATAGTTGGGCACATTTCAGGTGCTTGGGTAAAAATAATAATGCGGTACAAAAGCTTAAATTGTGTTGAAATCGTGGGCAATGACCCACCTTACAAAAATTAACTCGTGTTGGAATGCCAGCTAAGCTGCTTTCAATGCAAAATCTGACCCTAAATAACGCTGTAAATGAGTTACTATAGTTCCTAGCTAGCTAGCTAGCTACTACCTAGCTAGTTCGCCCATCCCCATGTTAATTTCCATAGGGTAATTAGTCATCGATACCGGGATAACGGGAAGGCATCCAGCTATGAAATTGGACGAATGGTTGCAGGACAATACAAACTGCGTACCTTTTATGGTTCGCAGCCTGGTGGCGTAACGGGAATGGCGTGGGAGGGCGCGTAAGTACGGAAATGTTGTTATAACCATTGTTAGTATTGTCGGCATCGTCTCTCATTGGACGGCCAAAGTTCGGGCAATTAGAACGTGTATACTGACGTGTGTGCCTAAATACACACTAGTGCATCACGGTAAATCTAAATAAAGTTGCAAAGAAATTGTATTCACGTCCAATTCACGAAAAATAAACCAACTGTAATAACAAAGTCAAAAACTGGTAAAGAGGCCACCAAGTTGAGAGTGGTACGTCCCTTCAAAGGAGTGATATCAACACACTAAACTAACTAAATAAAACAAATTACAACAAAATTAAGACCAAACCAAAAACCTATAAAGAGGTGACGAAGTTGAGAATGGTTCGGCTTATAGGCAAAAGATAGCAAATTGTTGCAAACCAATTTCTTGTTGAAGTGGCAATTAATTACTCATCTGCACGGTAGTGGAGTTGAGTCAATACACAATTTAAAAATAAAAGGAGTGATATCATATCAAAAACCAAAACTGGTAAAAGAGGCCGCCAAGTTCCGAATGGTTCGGCCCTTCAAGGAGCGATATCAACACACCAAAACATCCGACAACTTAATCGCACCGAATAAAACTTTGGATGTTAAATGAAAACTTGAACATTGCTACCGAAAGTAGCAATGTTCTAGTTTTCATTTCACCTTCGAACTATTAAGCGGTGCGATTACTTGGCGAATGTTTTGGTGTGTTGATATCACTCCTTTGAAGAGCTGAACCATTCGGAACTTGGCGGCCCCTTTTACCAGTTTTGGTTTTTGATATGATCGTATTTACTCCAAGGGGAGAAGGCAGAGAAGAGAGAAGGGGGGCAATAAAACATATTAGCGATTTCGTCAGTTACAAAGCTGACAGAGGGATTTAATGAATAAGAACAATGAGCTATTATGGAAGGAGACGTGCTTGGGCAGTGTTGGCTGCTATCTACCTTTATTAGATACATTAATCTTGCTGCGAATCCTTTGTTATCCAGACATAATATCAAGAAGCACGATAGGATGCGTTGCCTAAATTACAAGTCGCAAAAATGCACAATTACTTTCCAGGCTGAGTGAGGGAGCTAACGAGTGGAGTTGGCACAGGGGCCTGGAGGCACGGCTCCACATATGTGGGGAGATTATCCGAGCCCAAATACCACCTATACTTCCTCTTCTTTTCTGCCCCTGCAACGGGGCACCAGCACTGTCGCCCCTCTTTAGCTCCCTCATACAATGAAGGTTGGCTATTATGGCACTTTTTATACACCGCAACTTCATCCTAGTGTGTTGCTTGATATTTAATTTAATTTTATCACTGAACATTACAAGTATAGAAACCGTACGCCACGCAGTGGAAGTGGTACCGACGCCATTTTGTGTGACGTCATATCCGGTTAGGGTGCATTCTGGGTAATAAAAATGACGGTGGCCATAGGGGAAAATCCCAAAATTGCGGCAAGTAGCTTCGGTGTCAGTTTCGTCAAGTAAGCATGCTGATAAGAATTGTTATCTTCAACATACAAAACAGAGGTCGTATTGAATGACGTCATTCAAGTCATTAACGTCAGTTGGTCACTATACTATTAAATAAATGCTTATTAGATTATTATGTGTAGATTTCGGTTTCGTTTCGTGTTGAGTATTAATTATATTCGTAGCACTGATATATTACACTATGTTCAGGGACATAGTCTTACAGACTGGATCACAAAATCCATTTTTTAAATTTTCTTTGTATTTGTGTGGCGTCATATGGTTATATATTCATATGGTTATAATATTCTTATATTATATTTAGTGCATTTGTTCTTTTAACGATGATGTACACACGTGTTCTCAATAAAAATAAATAAGATAAACATCCATTTTTCTTCTCTAAACAGTCCAACTATAAGATACATCAATTTAAGCAGAAAATAGCTCGATTTTTACTCACTAGATGGCATTGCAAAACGATGTCTTCCATTAAAAACTAGTTTCCACACTCAATTTCTATCCTCAATAACCTCGAATGGAGTAATGTAGGGCAGCCTATCATCTTTCATTACCGGAATGTGCAAGACGGGAAGACCACAAGGTAACTATTTTGGTTCCCACTGGTCCACTGGTAACCTTAGCAGCTCACAATAGCCATACTACCATAGCTAGAAGTAGAGGTTATCGCCTGATTCCCGAGTGCTGAGAACTAACAATGTCGAGGGCCGGAGCCCGAGCGATTGTTAGTTCTTTGCACGAGGGAAGCAGGCGATAACTTATTTATCTACCGATGTCCGCATGTATTTTCATTTGGTATATTGAAGTCATATGCGTGCACAAACTCTCAAGTGCTTCGTAACTAAATTCAAGGTATGTGTTGTTTTTTTTTAAAGTCGAGTATAAACAATTCCAGGATCACACTTAGAATGCAAGACAAAATTAATCATGTGCTAAAAAGCTAACTTCTTTACAGTTCATCGAGGTGTTGTTGCATCTACCACCACACTGAAGGTCTCTATTTTCTGTTACGATGAATGATAGTTGCCGTTCAAATAAGTACGGTCAATTCCATCGCTACAAGGACTATGTACAGAAATGTCAACGTTTCAGGTCGACCAGCAACATCAATATACCTTTCCGTGTTATCTGTTCGTGGTTACCTTTAAAAAAATTATAGCTTCATTACTGACTCGTGATACATCTCTCTTTTGTATATTCTTCAGTAAAAGTCAAAAGCAACATTTTTATTTCGACAAACATCCACAAAATCAGAAAATGTGTCATATTCGCGCAAGTATAATAGTACACTTTACTCTTAAAGTAAAGCTAAACCCTTCCATCTAAAATTTGACTATATTGTTAGTTAAGTGTGAAAAAAACCAAATGCAAGTTGCGCGAAGTTTCCAACATTCGTATTAATTACGCAATAGTTAATTTAGAATCTAAGTTTGATGTTTCCAAGGCGCGAGACAGCGAAGGCGATTTCCTGGCATTATACTGACGTCACACTTCATCACCGATTGACCTTGTAGGTATGACGTCATCGTAGCATACTAGCGAGTGTACGGCGGGTTGTGCTTCCTAAAACATGGCGGCTGCGTGACAAGTCCACTTGTGCTACGATCATAGCAGTGCAAACCAAAACTCAAGCTCTGCATAATTTATTAAATTAAAGTATTCAAGAACGTACGCTACCATGACTATTAACCATACGAGGACTCATGCAAGGTCGTTCAGATAGGAGATAATCCACTCAACATGAAATGCTGGGCATATGTGCGATTGGACAATGTCTACTTATTGCTCGTAGGAACGGTAAAGAATGAGAGTCGAGCGCGATCTTGTGTGAGCTTGTTGGGCGCATACGCCGTGCGGGGTGATGAAGTGTGACATCACGTGAACGAGACTTGGATGTGTTGCTCGCACGAACGAAGAATTCGTCTGCTAAAATGACGATTGAGACACGTTACTACGTGACAACTATAAAGCCTGAGTGGTTTCCGTACCTATCACATGCTTTTTAAGTGTCTTAATTAACGACACTGAAAGTTAACATGGGAGGGTTTAACTTTACTTTAAGCCCTACAAAACCTTTCATAGCTTTCCCATCATAAAATTCATTTTTGTACGCACCCGTCCCTGACTTATTAGGTAAAGAATACAATGGGTAATCATGAGGAAACAAACTTGCATCAAAATGGTCCATTGAACGAGTCATATCATCGTAAATATTATCAAACTTTATTTGATAGATAAAGCTATCGGTAACGGACTCTAACTAACAACACTTTCAGTAACATATTTATTTAACGTTACGTCGTACTGAAAACCGTACATATTTAGTTATTTACTCAGCTCAAGTACGACTGCGCCGCAGAATGTAGGTTTATTGAGCAGTACAGCGGTTTGATGTATTTTAAAGAGCTTAAGGTTGTCTAACAATTCGCCAAAGTATTCAACATTCGATATGCATCGATTTCAGCTCTTGTTTTTCAGTAATGGCGGTATTTTCAATGCGGGCGCGAGGAGGGGAGAAGTGGTTTTCCTTTAGTCTTTCCTTTTCCTTTTAGCTGGCCTCCGATATTATAATAAAGATTGAAGTATTAATGTATAAAACATTTTTTATTCGTGACAAAAAAAATTTCCCCCAAATAAAGGTTTTGTTTATGTTTTTGTACACATATAGCGCCCATTTTTCAATACGGCTGCTACAGTTATCATCCAAGTGCGATGGAAGTGGTTCCGTTTGACCCTTCGACCCCGAAAACATGGGTTTAGACACCATGTTAGCCTTCCTTCGTTACTTTGCTTACGAGATTTCAGAGTTGATGGTGAGAAAGTCGGCCAGTTTTGGAAAATGGCGTCCTGAAAGGTCCTTGCAAGTGGGATTTCTTGGGGGATTTTTTTTGGGAAGCCTACTAGGCATATATACTTCCTGCATGCCAAATTTCATCCATCAACGAGCAGTTGTACACGGAAACAAACCTTTATGAGTTTGGCTGCCTGACCATTACAGTCATTGTTTGTAGTTTCTTTTTGGGGCATGACGCTTCGGGCCAGGGCCCCGTAATAAACATTAATTAGGTTCATAAACATAACAAATCCAACTAAGAGACTGTGAGTCTTTCAATTCAAAAAGAGTTGAAAACAAAATGCAGATCGTGAGCATAATGTCCAATCAAGTAGGAAAAAAAGTAATTTTTTTAATGAAGTGTGATTTAGTCATGTGCCAAGTTTGCTGGTTTATCTTGACACACGCTAGTGTGGCGCCGCCAAGTAGATGAGACTAATTGTGATTGAGTGAGCAATTACAGCTTCATTGCATAATTAAGCTCGGGAGGAGTAACTGAGGGGGGCGATGTGCTGATTGAGTGAGCGAAGCGATCGAAAATCACCGTTTCTTAGCCAGGGTCAGGGTAGATTAAGTAGGTAGAGACGCTTTTCTGAAAACGTGTTATAAATTAATACCTGCTTCCACCAACGGCACCAGAAGGCAGCACTTGTCTGGTTCTCGTAGGAGGCAAAACTTAAAATAAAAAAAATAGTGGCATCGTTGCCATGGTTACTATTGTAATAGCGACAATACCTGCAGAAATTGAAGAAATCCTCGTGCATAGGCAACATCCGAAGGTATAGAACTTATTCTGTGTTCGATTCAAACTATGTACAGTTCGTTACAATAAACGTAAACCACGGAAGAAGATTCAGCCAGAACGACCGATGAGCAACGCTTCTCGGACGTTCTCGGTACACAAAACCATGCGTTATACTTAGCTCCAGTCGCAACGACAGCTCGTTTTAAAATTGAATGTTGGATTTAAAAATATAACTGGATCAGGATCAGCCAGTTCTGATTTTTCTTAAAATTATTTTAGTATTTTAATCTGAATTCTGATACATTTTAAGCAATTAGTTGTGTATTCTTATCGTGATCCGTTTGTTTTAGTGACGCTAACTAGTTTTGATCCCCATGATGCTTTGCGCTTCCTGTTACTTCAGGACAGCACCCTCTGGCGGTAAATCGCTGAAAGCAGGTACTTCTTTGGTACAAAAGTTTACCGTTGTCGAAGAAAGAGTGGCACTACCTATACATTCTTCTACCCTGGCCAGTGTGCTCATAAATGGGATTGAACGACTTAAGCAAGTGAACCATGGATCTACAATAAACCAAACTGTGTCAACTTGGCTGATGTAACAAGTATTTGGGGAATCGCAAATGTTAAAATTATGGATGAGAAAATTTATAGACATAAAATTCTTCCAGAAAAAAATAGATGTGACGATAAGACCGTGTTACCTTTTGTAAATTCACAGTCCTATGAAAGTTGTGATATCCACCCAAAACCAAAACTGGTATAAGAGAAGCCGCCAAGTTTCCAAAAAGGATCGGCCTTTGAAAGTAGTGATATAATTTAACGAGGGAAAGGCCACCAAGGCTAATCCTATTAGCCGAGTTAATCGCACCTAATATAACTTTGAACGTTAAATGAAACCTTGAAGATTGCTGCCGTAAGTAGCAATCTTCTAGTTTCCATATAATTTTCGAACTATTAGTCAGTGCGATTAACTTGGCTAATAGGATTAACCTTGGCGGCCTTTCCCTCGTTGAATGATATAACTACTTTCAAAGACCGACCCTTTTTGGAAACTTGGTGGCTTCCCTTATACCAGTTTTGGTTTTGGGTGGATATCGGGTTTACTCCAAAGGGGGAAGGCAGAGAAGAAAGAAGAAGGGAGTGCAATAAAACGTATTATCGAGTTTTTCAGTAAAAAGCAAAAAGAGGGATACAATGAAATGGGACACGGAATTATGAAAGGAGACGTACATGGGTATTATGTTATAATCGATCATCCCATTGTAGACATCCGATTGTTAAAAAATTGATTGTTAATCATAAAAAGGCGGCCTCACTTGCAGACATGTGGCTGTTAACTGTATGCAACTAAAAGCATATTTTGGCATGTTGAGGATAAATCCCAATGCGACAGAAATTTTTCAAATTGTGGTAAATGTAAGGGCAACGTGCAGTAATTAAGAAAAAATGAAAGTTAAAGACTGAGTGTTCACCAGTCATAGAGAGAAAGATGCGTCAATAAGGTTGTTTTTATGTTACTGAGTAGCTGGCTAGTAACTAGCAACTAGTAACGCTGGCCCCATGTTAAATCCCATAGACTCATTGCTCATGGCTAGCGCAAAGTTGAGATATCCTACGTAGCTGAACTTTTGCACACGGATGCATGGTGATCTGAGCATGGTCCTTTTGCTGGTTTAGGGGTTGTAGGGGTCAGGACAAACGCATGGGAGGGTTTTTGAAATTCGCCACTAGGGAATTATATTTCGTTTCTTTTCCAAGTTGCAACCAAAGTTTCAAGCAACAATGGCTTGAACAATCAACATTGGTTCTTACATTTATTGTAAAAGCCTGGACGAACTAAAAGCTGAAATGCAACAGGACAAAATAAGCAAACATTTACGTTGCCGTGGATTGCGTAAGAATAAAGGGATGCTTGTTAAATGATGGTTACGCAACAATACGAGCATCCACGAGCAAACGGGTTTTGCCTAATAACCAAAAAATAAAATGCTCCGCGTTCTGGTTTTTTAGTAACAGTGACCTTTGGGGGTTCTGCATGACTAAGTGTGATGGAAGAAGCAAGCGACAAAAAATTCCTAATTTTGCTGATGTAGCGGGGAATTATTTATAGACATAAAAGGCCTAAAAAAAGGCAGAGCGGAATATAAGGCCGTGCCCTGACGCTTTGTATGTTCACATTCCTAAGTTACATGTGTCTATCAACTGCAAGTATTCCATGAGAAGAATGGTCGTACAATAACCTAAGTCGTGTTAATTTAGCTATTCTAACGGTTAATTGGCAATGGTAAATTTGAAAATTATCAATGTGAAATTATACAGATATAAAATTCCTCCAGAAAAAAGTATATATGAATATAAGATGGTGCAACCTTTTGTACGTTCACAGTCCTCTGAAAGTTGTGATATCCACCCAAAACCAAAACTGGTGTGAAAAGTCGCCAAGTTTCCAAAAATGATCAGCCTTTGAAGGTAGTGATATCATTAAACCAGGGAAGGCCACAAAGGTTAATCCTATTAGCTAACTTAATCGTACCGAATAATTATTTGGAGTTAAAATAAAAACTTGAAAATTGCTGCCGTGAGTAGCAATGTTCTAGTTTTCAGTTAACTTTTGAAGTATTATTCGGTGCAATTAACTTGACTAATAGGATTAACCTTGGCGGCCTTAACCTGGTTGAATGACTAGTTGAAAGTTTCCGATTCTTTTTGGAAACTTGGCGGATTTTTACAGCGGTTTTGGTTTAGGGTGGATACATTACTCTCGGCCGAGAGTACAATATCAAGAAGCACGCTAGGATGCATTGCCGAAATAACTGGTCACAAAAATTCACAGTTACTTTCCAGACTGAGTGAGAGAGCTAAAGAGTGGAGGCGTCGCAGGAGCTTGGAGGCATCGCTCCAATGCCTCCAAGCCCCTATGGCGCCATATATTGTATGCAGTGTATTTGTTCCCTTCACGATTACATCAGTTATTTGCACATGTCTTCTTAACAAAAATGCCTACAAGCCCCTATGGCGCCATATATTGTATGCAGTGTATTTGTTCCCTTCACGATTACATCAGTAATTTGCACATGTCTTCTTAACAAAAATGCCTCCAAGCCCCTATGCCATCTTCTTATATAAATAAATAGACATAAATCGCTGGAAATAATACTAAGGAAAATTGGAAATTAAGCCAACAGCGAAAATCATACACAACTGAGCCAGTTGAGGATGTGGCCATAGCGACTAAGGCGCTATGCAAGTGATCTGGGGGCGAACTGGGTAGCTGGTTCGAATCCGGGTCATGCCACTCCGACGAAACGTAAGTGCATAAAGGTGGCTTACTGAACTACGTTATTTCTTGTGTATGATTTTCGCTGTTGGCCTAATTTCCAATTTTCCTTAATCTTCTTATATTGCATGCAGTGTATTTGTTCCCTCCACGATCATATACAGTAATGTACACATGTATTCTTAACCAAAAAAAAAAAGGAAGTGGACAGTCATTTTTCTTCTCTAAACAGTCCAGCTAGCTAACTAACATAAATTTAAGCAGAAAATAACTCGATTTTCACTCGCTATATGGCATCAAATAACGTTGTCTGATTAAGTTATCATCCACGAAAGGAACAGTGGCTGGTCTGCAGATCCCTGTACAAAGTTGCCGGGATCAAATTGAGATTTAACTTATCCAAGCTGGGACAGGACTTCATCTACACACTGGTACCAGTTCTGGCCAGGATATAGTGGATTTTCTTTGCCCGTGTCCCTTTCAGATCTCGCCATATCCATTTCACAGTAGTAAGATGAGCCAATTTGGGTGACGCTGACCTTCGAGCAACATTGAATAGTGTATTAGGGCCGGTTTGTATACTAAGAAACATGAGTGATCCTAACATTTCAAGGTACACAGTCCGATCAACCGGTATAGAAACTTGGCACTCATCCAATAGCTCTGACGTCGCAAACACAGTGTTGGCTGCGTTAGCCTGGTCTAATATGAAATAAATGAGTTTGTCCTGAATATACTTGGCATTTGAGAGCGTCATGGGTATGCGATTTAATACACTTAATCTCATAGTCAATGTACTCTGACCGTGTACTTCCACGATCTCTAGGTGTTTATACAGAGGGTCAAAGAAGCAATGGAAAATGATGTTATTGCTCACACTGACTAACTTATCATCCACGAAAAGAAAAAGGAATAGCGGCTGGTCAACAGATCGCTGTACAAAGTTGGAGGGATAAAATTGAGATTTGACTATCCAAGCCGGGGCAGGACATCATTAACACACTGGTACCAGTTATGGAAGGATTCTCTGAGGACATAGATATATTTCTTTAACAAGCATACGAGTTCCACATCCTTCCTTCTCCCTGGTTTTTCGTGGCTAGGTGGCTGGGCCAGGTAAACAGTTCTAGACACCCACTCGAAAAGTTAAGTCGCTACCATGTCCAGCAAGGCAGTGCCGCATGGGAGGGGGGGACTGGGAAGATGACTGCCCCCCCCCATGGCTTTAAGGGGCGCCAAATTCGGGTGATCAAATTTAGAAAAAAATATCTTTATAAACTTTACTTTAACTGATAACCGATTAAAGAAAGGTAGGCTAATGCACACAAAAAAAAGTCACCAGCAGAATTTATCCAGTAGAAAACATCTTAATGTTTTAATAAATTTCTCCCTGGTTTTCTCTTTGTGTAGCTAGGGTTTCGTTTTTCGGAAATTTAGTGATTTGACCTGCTGGTTGTCATTACTGCTCTACTTCAATTACAGACTCAATGATTATTCATAAAAATTACAGCCCGCCTATCAAATTGGAACAAATTATTATTTTTTCGGGTTTGATTGTTTTGGCAAAATTGGACCATCAGATAAATTCTATCCAGTAAATATTTAGCAGTAACCATTGTAAAGGTCTGGTATTTTCTTCCCAATTCCGTAGTAAGCTAAGCCATGCCTGCCAAGTGACTGACAACCCTCGGTAACGGGAAAACGATTAGTAAAAACGTGGGCAAGTTGGAGTGGGTAGTATTTGACTGGCAGATTTTCCACCGACAAGCGTAATCAAAAGCACTCGGGGTGCAAGGCTAAACCAAGAGAAAATACATGCAGAAAAAGACAAAAAGATGCAAGAGCATCTAAAGAAAAGTTTTTTTTTTTTAAAAGAAGGTATGGTATAGTTTATGAATTTTCCCTGGGCTGTTTGCATTGCCCTAAGATTGCCTTCCTTTTTACTCGGGGCTTTTATGATCTTAAAACATTTATACTGTTGCCAAATAACATCTTAATGTTTTAATAAATTTCTCCCTGGTTTTCTCTTTGTGTAGCTAGGGTTTCGTTTTTCGGAAATTTAGTGATTTGACCTGCTGGTTGTCATTACTGCTCTACTTCAATTACAGAATCAATGATTATTCATAAAAATTACAGCCCGCCTATCAAATTGGAACAAATTATTATTTTTTCGGGTTTGATTGTTTTGGCAAAATTGGACCATCGGTACAAATATCGAATATATTGCTTCATTCATTACCAGACGTAACTAAAAAGGTTTCATCTCTGCAATGTTTGCCGTGAATTACAACTGCAAGTAACTGACAAAGGAAAAACAAAAAACAAACAAACTATAGCCATTAGAATACAAATTTGGTTGTATATTACGTTTATGAGACGTATGTACAGTGTAGATAGAGTTGGTCTGTTTCTTATGGATAGGGTAGGGTTGACGGGTAGGGTGGGGTGGGGTGCACTCGACCGAAAATGCGACGATTTCTAAGTCCATGATGTGAAGCCACCAAATGGATTCATAACAATTCGATCCCCGGCAATTCGGTTCCAAAATTAAACAGATAGTGCGACAATTTGGTCTGTATAAAATATAACCAGTACGAAAATTCGGACTCACAAGGAAAAAAATACCTACCTATATAAATACAAATAAGCTAACGTTCATGAAGTACTATAAAATCTATTTTCATTTTGTTATCGCTTGCACACCTGCCACGTCAGTGTAACCAGAACTTCTAGGAGTGTACTGTTAGTTCTATATTGGGGAAGAGGGGGGGCACAGATCTGAGAGGGGCTCAAATTATGTGTACCCCCCCCCTCCAGGTTCGCTGACCTTGGCCCGGCCTGATGTCCTAGTAATGTAATTCACGGCCTACTGTTGCTGAGAGGGCTAAACCTAAACGTACAGATGTACTGCATACGGGAATAAATTGGTAAACAATTGATCTTTGCACACTCGTTCCAGGCGGTGGCTGCAAGTCTTGACTTCAGCTTTCATAGTTGGGATTCATTTTAGGGATGAACACCTATTTTTACTTGATAATTTTAGCACCTGGTGGTCTGGGCAGTGGAGTCCACACTTGTTCAGAAACCAAGGGACGAGTTCCTGACGCTTGCCTAGGTGCCAACTTTCCGCCTCTGGAGATGAGAATGAGTCTTTGTAGGTCTTGGGTGTACGGAGTGAGATAAGTGGTTGAATAAGACATTACAATACCATTGGTTCGCTTGGGTCCTCGTTTTCATCAGAATCTAAATCGCTACAGGAGATATTTGCAGGTTCTGCAGCACGTCGTTCAGCCATAACAGCCTTGGTTTTGCCAGGTGGGTGGCAAATCCAAGGCCCCATGGGTGGAACCAGTGGAGGAGGAGATAAATCTCCAATGATTGGATGGCCTAATCGGACAAATAGTGATGGATCGTCGTATGAGAGGTCGGAGTCGATCAGTTGAGGTGGTTTATTTTCCGGTGGAGGGTCTGGGGAACGCAAAATGTCTCCATTATGAATGTGTTCATAGAAGCGTACGTTTCGAGACAAGATGAGATGATTATAGTCCAAGTCGAAAAGACGGAATCCTACACTTCGGTCAGCGTACCACAAGAAAATGGCACATTTGGAAGTTGATATTAATTTAACCCGTTGAGATTGGGGTAAGATATGGAAGGCCAGGCACCCGAAGACGTTAAGGTGATGGCCCAAAGACGGTTATCTTCCGGGAACCCAACGACCTAAAGACGTTTGAGGAGGTAGGCCAAAAAAGTGATCTTTCTGCCATTCGATTATTGAAGTGACATGAGTTTTCTACTGCGAAGCGCCACATGTGTAGGAAAATGGCTATGTTTCAACGGCGTAGTGGCTGTTTTAATGGTGGTCTGGAAGCTTCTCTTGATTGATGGGTTATCTGGAGTGTGAATGGGGCTGCGTAATGGTGTTTGATCCCAGACTGGTGGCGGTAGTTGTTGCCGGTATGTAGATTAACTAGAGAATTAGTTTTGTTCTGGTGTAGAGTTAAAAATGCACACAGTGCAGTCAGCACTTGTGTCTTGTATACCAAGTAAAAGGAAAAAACTCGACATGAATCATCAGTGACCAACTCTAAGTTACGGGCATTTCCAAACGTGGGTACACTGACAGGTCCGATTAAATCCGTGTGTTCTAGCTATAGGACTCGATGATAACGAACCGGGGCTACTTTGGGATAAGGTAGGGTCTGGCTCTTGCAGAGGACGCATGGAGAGCAAGGTTCTTTTGGTGATGGTCCAAAATAGCTTCCATCATGAGCGATTGTCGTTGAATCTTGTCCATGAGGGGCGGTGATGGGTGGCTAAGGTGCTCGTGCCACAATGTCGAAGTTGGGATGTCGTTGGGCAAGTTCTCGTAATTCTGGGTTAGTGTTCGCAGCAACTGTGGACTCAGGTTACTCTTGAACTAAACCAGAAGCAGCACCGACCTCTGGTATTGTCACAGAGCCCTCTAACTTATAAACATACAAATTAGCCAATAGGGGCCTTCACCCTGCAGCATAAAGTAAACAGAACTTTTGGTTGGTTACCATGATAGTGATTCTCTTTTGGTCAAAAACGTTGCATCGATATAAGGTTTCCAGCAGCTTAAACAGCATACAGAACATTTTCCAAACAGAGAGTGGTGTGTGTAGTATCGTTTCGAATGGTAACTCTTTTAGTACATGTAATGCTGGCTCCTTTCGAAGCCAAGTGGGTTTTAACAGAGATGTCCATATAGTCGTGAAACCAATCGTGTCTGCACGTGGCGTGTGACGTCACTGTTCTGTCCAGGGCGAAGTAGTTGCACACGGCGCAGAAGAGCACCTTTGGGGAAGATTAGATCATCAGAGATTTTGGTGGGAGATCAGAGATTAGTCATCCCACTGGGTTACGACGTTTGACACTGTTGCCATCTTCAACATTTCTGGACGCCCCTCGGACACATTAGCTTGACTGGGTTCTTCGAAGTCATCTGGTACTTCCTCATAATCATCGAAGAGCGTATCATATGACGTTAGTAAAAAAAATGACGAGCTTTTTGTCGAAAAGGGAGGTCGTTCAGGCTGGTTCTAGGTATTCGTGGGTCTGACAGCTCGATTGCATTTGTCATTGGACACATGTTCGGCTTTAATCCTGCAGGATGATTCCTCGTGACTCAAACTCTTGCACCCGGCACTTTCACTTTGGGACATGATTTTGACGGTCTAGGCACATATGGGGT
This sequence comes from Lithobius niger, assembly GCA_023313725.1. NCBI lineage: Eukaryota > Metazoa > Arthropoda > Chilopoda > Lithobiomorpha > Lithobiidae > Lithobius > Lithobius niger. The sequence goes on along the minus strand of JAHWFP010157179.1, from coordinate 135,254 downwards.
GATTGGATCTGTGGTGTGGATGATCCATGCAAAGAGCTCCATACGTTAGGTGTTGTGGGTAGCCAACTGTTGGTCTGGGAACATTTTAGACATGTTGCCTTGGCTGTTAGGGCCATGTCGCGATGTTAAACTATAATCGGCATCAACAAGTCAATGTTCTACCCTATCCAGTGTTGGTGCTGTTTCACCACAAAGGCTTTCGATCATATTTACCATTTATGATGACGGATCCCAAGTAAAGCGTAGTGGATAGAGTCCTCGTCGCTGACCTGTCCGCCTGCATTACTGGTGTTTAAAAGTTTTGACCCAGGTAAAGTAGTCTACCATTGTTTTGTTTGATGACATATCCAATTCGTGCAGGGCGTCAATGCACTTGAGTTAAAGTTCACGATTTTGAACGTTGTGCCGAGCGTTTAGGCGGTCCCAGATAGTCTTGGCGAGAGTTTCATTAAGATAGATAATTAATTCAGGGTCGCTCAGGCATTTTGTGATAAAGCACACTGCATGATCGTTATGCTCCTGCTAAGCTGCATGTATGTTTGCCGGCACGTTGGCTGGGAGCACTAAAGTGACCAAGGCTTGATAATGTCCCTTACTGGGGATGGGTCCGTGACTGAAACCGAAACCGAATTTTCTGTTTTCACTGAAAACCGAAACCGATTTGGATTTTGTGTCGGTTTCTCATAAGGTGTTCGAAAAATCAAAGATTGATTTGTTGTTTTAATTTTTTAACTAACTGTTATTTTCTACGCAAAGCTACTAGCAGTTAAAAAAAAATATTGGAGGAAAATGGTGCCACAGCTTGGCCCGTGGCCAATGACACTGCTGAAAGTGAAAGCAAGAACGAGTTAGAAGCTAGTAATACTACTGTTACAAAAATAAATAGAAATATCTTGTTAGGGTGAAGGGCGGCAAAAAACCGATACCGAATGTAGCCATATGACCTCTCAGTGAGCATACAAACCGAAACCGGAACCGAAGCCAACAAAATGAAACCGACACATCCCTAGTGCCTACTGCCTAATAAGGTTCGTTATTTTTGTGTTCCATAGCATAAAATCACTGTCTGTAAATAGATTTATGCCTTTATAGTAAAGGCCTGGCGTGGCTGTCATGACATGATTGGATAAAGATATTTTATGGAAATGTAGATAAAAATTGCCGACTGTGTAAAGGGCTTTGCGTTATTTATAACTCATAGCTAAGGAATGATGGATTTCTGTAAGTTCGTAACCAGAGGGGGAATTTTAATAGTTTATCAAGGGGTAGCATTGCGAGTATATTATCATAGGTTCGGTCAATTCGTCTGGACGGACGCCATCATGCTGCAATCTTGGTTCTAGCTACAATGGTTGTTACGATGGAGAATTTTCCTGTTCAAGGTCCAAAAGTCCAACCACGATCATCCCACCATATGTTGGTGATGATGTGACTGAGAGGTCATGAACTGCGAACAGTATGGAGAACACCGGCTTGAACTCAGATTAACATCTTTATTCCTGAGACCAGGTTAAGATCAGATGCAATTAACCCTATGTTTCACCCCAAAAACATCAACAAGTAGCCTGCCAACAATACAGGTTCAACAGAACCAACAAAAGCATCGCGGTATCCCATACAATAGTTTATGTAAACTGGTTTTAGGGTAATTGAAAGTGAAGGGTCAGGTGTACATGTATTGAATTTCGGCAGTATACACTGGAAATCTGTATACATAACGTAAGAATGGGCTAATTGTAGGTCATACCTAGTAAACTGCATCAAAGGATTTGACCTGGTCATTTTTACACGTTGAAGATTAAAATTTCTACATAACACAAGATGTGAAGTTAAACCACCATTAGTACGAAAATGCATCAATCAATAACGAGACACATATTTTGCATTATTGCTGTGCTACTGAAATGTTTACTCCAAAGGTAATGTTTACCATATTCGATTAATAGTTTAACTTCTCGACAATTCACACGTTTACTCAAGTAAATAAGAAACACATTTTTCTCCTTCGTAGCCATAGAAAAATATTGCTAGGTTATTTAGAATCTAGAATTTTCCAATTTTACTAACCGAATCCGGGTACGTAAGTCCGTGAAGATTCACTTCTCCTTCATATTTGGTGTAATGAGATTCAACGTTTGGCATTTTACTCGAGGTAGGATGGATACCAGCGAGCATAGAATAAACTAAACCCTTGTTGCCAGTTCACTTAACGTTTACAACTACTCTTTTATTGGTTAAAAACTTGTCCAATAAATTAGTACCACAAGCACTACTCAACGGTTCGTATCTACCAATGTGTACGTCACTTCTGTCAATATGATTCACAATCCACTCTCATCCATGCTTTTGAAAATAATCCCACTATTCCGTGATTTTTACAACGGGAATGTTTATTTCATTTATTAAATAGTCGTACATATAGTATCGTTAGCTTAGTACTAAACATATACAGGGCGTTTCAGAATAAAACTGACAAACTTCTTAGGCATATTAAGGTGGTAAAGACAAGCCAAAAAGTCTTATACAACACCTATCCAAAAATGCTTGGTTACCGAGATATCGCCCTGTTAGAGCCCATTATTTTATGATCGAGTATTTAAGTCATGGATTAGTAGCCTGTGCTCGACTGCCTGCAAGGCGCATGCCTTACTGTGGAAAACCTTTGCAATAATAGAATTATGTTTTCAACTGTAAAATCGTCTACTCTTGACAGGAGCAGCTTGCAAGATCTCAGTATACTGAACCGTTTTGCAGGGCGGCGGACATGTCTTCTTTCCTCTCACTACCCAGCAGCTCTCAACGTTTCCATAATGAAAAATTCGTTAGAAATAATGCTATTTTTAAATTAAGAAAACAAAAGAATGCAGCAAAAGTTCCTGTTTTATTATTCCTAAGAAAACCTGTTTTATTTTTCTGAAACTGGGCAGCTCCGTATGTACATTGTTCCCGACTTTTTAACTGCTTATGCATATAATGCATAAAACAGTTATTGAAGTACAGTCGGGGAGAAAAAGCGGCTGGCGTCGTGAGCTATTGTTAAATGACGTTTCGTCCCACTCCAGTCCTTTATTTGAACGGGTCATGCCTATCACCTTTGTCATATGGCTGGAAGTGACTGAAATATCAGTCAATTCTTCATGATTTCGATTAGAAGACGTGCCAGCAAATTGTAGGCGTTGTTATTGAACAGTTTATAGCTAAATCGTTTGCATATGAAGGGTTGCAGGTCCTTGACTAAAATTTTTTCAAATTATGTTGCTGTATGAAAGAAAAGTTGTACCGGAACTGGCTCAGCGTATTTCAGGTTTTGACAACATGCACGGAAAACGGAATTCTATCTGTTGTTGGGCTATTAGCGAATCACTGAAAAAAAATGGCGGGTGCTTTACGGTTCGCCTGGAAGGTTGCCCTAGGATTCTATGCGTATTGGTAATTCGTGTAGTTATGTGACTCCTGCTAATCAGGTAATTATTGTATAATCGATTATTTAGTGTAACAGTTTGTTGTCGCCCCGGAGGGGGCTCGTTTCATTGGCTCCTGGTATAATCAATTCGACAAACATGTGAGACAACGGCATAGTGCACTTAGGTGCGTAGCTAACGGAATAAAGGCAGAATTATAAATTCATTCCACGATCACTTTCAATAGTAAAATAAACAATAGAGGGAACAAGTTTACTTTACGCGGCTTATGGGAAGAATAAAGGCTCCTCACCGATTGATCTGTCGTTGGGCTAGAATGACGTAAAATGATCAACTGAACAACATTTTCGCATAAAATTTTTGGGGCAAAGGCTTCGTTAGGCCGTCAGAAATTATTGAACGCCGCACTCTTTGCGCTGACGGACGAGAGGCCGTTTTTTCCCATGTTCTCAGCTGATATTTTTCCCCGTAAACAGTTCAGATAGGTGGGTTGTTATTGTCAGTTTCGTTTGGTTTTGTTGTTTTTGTCGGTTAGGTTAGGAACCAGCTTCGGTATTTCACTTGAGGTAATGAACTGGTTGGGGTTTGGCGTTTCACTTGCCGGACTTTCCCCCAGTTTCATGCTTTCTGGTGCAGAGCGGTGCTAACTAAGGACCGTTATTACGGCCAAACGGTGCGTTTGCCCCAGAAATGGAAGAGGAAAACATTACACAGCAGGTCATTCTTAGTCCATTAAAAAAAATTGGACGAGAGACCGTTTTCTTCCCATGTTTCCTTTATGCACATGGCCCGAAATTCGAAAAAAGAGGAAAAAAACTACCTTTAATTTTCACGGAAGGCACTACAAATTGATCCCAAATTGCGGAAACTCGTTAAATCATCATTAACCTAACCTAACCAATTAACGGCCCCAGTAGGAAATGCCAAACCCCAACCAGTTAACTACCTCAGTATGAAATGCAAAACCCCAAACTTACCTAACCTAACCTAACTGACAATAACAACAAAACCACACAAAACTGACAATAACAAACCACCGACCGGAACCACCCAATAGAGAACTTTGTCTTTCGTTTATGAAAATAATAATGTTGCGATTTTTTGGATAAGCAGTTTATGTATTTCTGTATGAAATTCTTGCACGAAACTGACAATAACAACCCGCCTATCGGAACTGTTTACGAAAAAAAAAATATGAGGTGCTCTGCCGGCCGAGCGAGCAAACGCAAACACCGAATAGATGAACGGATTGTGTTGCTACAAATCGACCGGTTTAAGTTGTTTTAACGCATTTCCGCGCTTTAAAACCAACAGTCCCTGTATTTCGGAAAGTGTTGGAGCCATTTGGAATCAATATCGTAAGGATATCGAGTATGTGCCTAATGTAAACTTTAGCCCAATAGAGAGCTTTGTCTTTCGTCTATGAAAATAATAATGTTGCGATTTCTTAATGTCAAGCGTTCTTTGATAGCAAGTGTGTCAGATTTTTTCATCCGATGTGCAGCTTGAATCATCATAGAAACAAAGTACATTATCTTGTTTCATTGGTGTCTAGACGGGATCAATAGATTTAAGGACACCTTCCCCCCCCCCCAAGCTTTGCCAAAATATTATTATTATTTTGTTTATTCATTTACATTTTGTTTTATAAATTTACGTATTTTCGACTGAGGTCTATTTTTCAGAATGAGATGTTTTTCTTGGGTGTGATGGTGGGATGGTAGTTGTTGCTCCCCCTCCAAAAAAAATCTACCATGGTCGTATTGCATGCCTGAATGTTTAGACCAATTTAGTTGATTTGTACTACTGGAACCTACGTCGCTTTTAATAATAAGAGCGTAATATGAGCATTGGTTATGATGGCTTGTATGCGTAGTGATTGTGTCCTTCGTTCTTCAACTGCTGGGGGGTATTTAACGATGGGGGGGGGGGG
>JAHWFP010157179.1:106041-122132 GCA_023313725.1 Lithobius niger | reverse complement strand
ACTTCTTCACCCACGTTCATTTCCAACCTTAAGGTTCAACTCTTCTTAGCAAATTTGCTAGTTAGTGGATAAAGGATGATAACGTTCCCAGAGAGGACGGGGAGGGGAAAGAAACCAACGTCGACTGTTTAAAAAGAACTATTAGTTTCAAATTGACAATATACTTTTGTTTTTCAATAGCTTCCATCATACTTGAAAAATAGACTTTTCTCTATTCGTAAACAAAATCAATAAAACCCGGATGCCACTTTCTGTTTACATTTGCCTCAACGGATGTCCTTTCCTTTGTCGTATTATCTTCTCTTTATCGTTTAAGAGTATTAAAAAAGTGAGGACTTCTATTCGCATGATAGTTGTGTAAAAAGTTGCCTTTGTCAGGAATAAAAACTAACACTTGTGTGTTTGTCTAACAACAACATTCACTTCTGGTTTCCTGATTACGTCACAATCATACACGGCCAACTACTATTGTTTTCATTTCATATAAGCTTGGCTCGTTTTTGTATTTAAACCCCCAACAAGTGGAGAAGTTTACAGCTAGGACCTCCTCACATTGTTGGATCTTTACCAAATTTGCAGGTAATATTGAAGAGTGATGCACGGTATATAAATGCGTTTTATGTAAATGTATGGGTTAAGTATAAGAAATTGAAATGGATTGAAACAACCATATTCAAACGAATTTGAATGTAACCAAAGAATCGACACTGTGAATTGTAAAAGTTTAAAATTAGGTAATATTAATTAAAAAAGTTAACTTGTCGTCATAAGTCCAAGAATTGAACCTAACAATTTCACGTTAATTTTATCTCTTGTATTGGTAATTGCTTGTAATTCGAGGCGTTTCACACTGTGTTGGATCCATTTTGGTTTATGTTTGATAATTACAATAACTAATTTCGTTTCTTTAAGTCTCTGATTGAAAATTTAGTTCTGCAAAGCCTTCCTTAACACCTAGGCCCATAAAGTGCTTGAAAAATGAAGCCAAAATAATAATAGGGAAACCCAGTAACCCTTCAATAAGCTTTCTGATGACAGCATAAATTCATATGATTTGTCAGCAATAGGGGTGAGGTCCTCGACCACCAACAGGTCCAATTTCAATAAATTAATTAACTGCATTACTTCATAAAAAAACTAACTGTATCCTGAATTGCTGAGATAGCTTTCTGATGGTCTTCACTGATTTATGGAGTTTAAATTAGTTATAGTATTTTCTGGGCCACTCACATATTGCAGATAAAGTAAGAAGAATTTACAAACGTTTGGGTACATATCAATATTTAAATTTATTTTAAAAATTAAATAAAAAAAATTTGTTAAACATTTTTTTTAAACTTTCAAAAGTGAATGCTATAAAAATGACGTGTCTTCATTGGATAATGTTAGCTTTCGCTTTTTAATTTCTGGATGTAAATATGACCCAATGGTAAACACGGAGCCGAAAATCAATATCAAAAATGGGTGACGCCTTTGTGATATGGTGACCTACATATTATTAAAACAATTTTTTTTTGTATTTTCTGATGGGTGTCTGATTTGTTAAATGGTGACCTGCTTATTATTAAGTCGTTTTTTAAAAATAAAAGCTAAGTATTTTTGTTGGAAAGCTCTCTTTACTGTTCTTTGAACATGAAAAATGGTTACAATTATACTACTAACATTGTAATTCTAATTATTGTGCGTGTTGGTAAATAATTTTATTTTCCTACACTATCCATATTAAAAAAAACAATTAGCAAAAATCCCACTTAGCCTAGCTTTCGTCAGGGTAATAAAACGTTCCACTCTTTCTTCGAACTGGCAATCAGATTCCTAGAAATGTTGTCCAATTTCACTCCATTGTCACCTAATACTGACTATATCAGGCCATTAACTGCAAAACTTGCGTCCACCGATTTTGGCATTCTATATTAGAATGTATATAATGTATATAATAGAAACAGTGTAACAATTTTGGAATGAGCTAAATCAATAGTTCGATAATTGCTTACCTGGTAAATATTACTAACAGTAATAATGACAAATCAAACTCGTTCAAAAGTGTGCTAAAAAGTACATGACCAGAAAATGACACAATCACAGTAGAACGGTTACAACTGATCACGCTGTAACTATTGCTACGGTTACTGTCGAATAATGTAGGCAAGCTGCACTCTTCCTCTGTAAAAGGCTAATTGACAAAAAATGGTCATATTGGCAGAGTGGTCACAACTTTAGCATTGCCGAGTGACTTTGAATTAATTGTTGTTTTTTTCCCAGATTTTTCAATTTTATTTGAAGGAAAAAAAAATGAGTGGTCGTATCTTGTTTTGCCTTTGTCTTCTGGTCGTCGTTGCAAGCCTTAGTGACGCAGCATGTCATCCAAGCAACCAGTGTGTCAAAAATCCAAGTGGTAAACCGGGCAAATTCTGTGGAACTGGAGGACTCTGCTCTCGCAGTAATGCCTGGCAATGCGACAAGCAAGGGTCATGCTGCAGCCTGGGTCCGAACAAGAACTGTGAGAAATGTGGGAAAATCAAATGTTGATTGTAGTTTTTTGATGTTTTGAAGTATGTTACTACTGCGTTACTTATACCAGCTGCAGTATCAATAAAAAATTTTAAACACTATCCAATATATCACACTTTTATTTTTATTTTGGTATGCATTGCTTGGATAAACTAAGGATAAACAGTTTGTCGGTGTTTTAACAAAAAATGTCAATAGTGAGCATATCTTTTAATCCGCCCAAAGTTTCGATATGAATTCACAAAAATAACTTTATCAAGAGTAAAATCATGGTCACATCACCGTCGTCAACAAGCAATACATTAATAAAAATGTCATGCAGCAAATAAGACTTGGGGATAATCAGCAGGTTTTTTTAGAAACACAGAAAAAGTTTACATACAAAAACAATTTTTAATATCTGCTCTATTTTTGTTTATCTAGTCACAATAGACCTTATCTCATACACAGACAAATCCGCCCTCTATCCCGTTTAACCTAGGGTTAGATAGAGGATAAAATTAAAATCAGAACTATATTTTCCCTCTTGTATTTTCCAAGACCCTGCTAAGAATGACATGAGTAGCAAATTTCAAACTTTTAGCTCGATTTGCAAGAAATTGTTGATCAAGCCTAAGGTAGGGGGCACAGGGTCGCTGGGGTGCCTTCTGCGGTATATTATGGGGGGGGGGGGGTTCCATGGCTAATTCTGTTTGTGCTGCATAGAATGACTTGTGTACCTAATTTCAAGCTTTCTTGATCAAGAATTTGTTGATGAAACCTCAGAGAGGGGGGTCAGGGTCGCTGGGGGCTCTTTGGGTGTATTTCATAGGGGTGCCATGGGTGGTTTGTACTGCTAAGAATGATTTGTGTATCAAGCTTTTAAATTTCAAGCTGTTACCACGATTTTGAAGAATTTGTGAATCAAGCTTCAGGGAGTGGACATAGGGTTGCTGTGGGCCCTTGAGGGTACTTAATGAGGAGGGGGCCCATGCCTGATTCCATTTGTACTGCTATGAATGACTTGTATACCAAATTTCATGATTTAGCTCGATTTGCAATAATTTGTTGGTCAAACCTCATTGATGGGCCACGGGATATGTGGGGTCGTCCTTTTGGTGTATTTCATGTGGTTCCAAGGCAGGTTTGATCTGTACTGCTAACAATGACTGCTAGCTATCAAGCTTTTAGCTCGATTTAGACGAATTTGTTGATCAAGCTTCAGGTACGGGGCTCAAAGTCGGTGGGGACCCTTGGGGTTATTTCGTTAGGGGTTCATGGCTGATTAGATTTGTACGGCTAAGAAATACTTGTGTACCAAATGTAATGTTTTAGCTCAATTTGCAAGAATTTGTTCGATTCGTAATGATTTATGCCAAGTGCTCTACAATAACAAATGGTCGGCTGACGAAAATAATGCAGACAAATTAAAATCGCGTTCAATACTCCATGGTCGTTGATAATACCTACACATTAAGCTATAAAAATCGGTTCATTGATTTGATCTCTACGTAAGAGCAAAATTTCGAGCCCGTTTGGCTGTCGTTCACAAGAATATTATAGTAACATTAAAATAGCATTCTAAAAGCCATAGGCCTTGCCCACACCTACGTATTAGGCTACAGAACTTTTAAATCGGATCGTTGGTTCGATATCCAGTTAACGGTAAAGAGTCCCAACAATAACAAGAACCACCACAACAACAACAACAACAACAATTGGCCATTCTCTTGTTGCCGAATGGTTGGTTCGATTGTTCTCATTAAAATTTGTAATGCACTGAAATAGTTGCGACACGACCCCAAATATCGAATTTCGTAGCTCTATGTCAATTCTGGGCGAAACTATAGCAAGTCAAAGTTTGAAGTTTAACTTGGAAGTTCATGCAGAGGTTTACCTAATGACTGCAACCATACGTGCTATGGTAGTATGATAAAGTGGATGTGCTGTTCCTAGTAATGAAAGGGTCGAGGTAGTTGGTTCATCAGGCTGTTTAATTAACAATCGTCGTCATATATAACATGGGGGTGCAAGATCACTTGCCTCCACTATCTACTTCCTCCCCTCAGCTCGCTATAAACATTTATTTACTCGTTATTTCGATAGCAGATTAAAGAGAATGGCCATCTTCCTAGAGTTACTCGAAACTGAAAAGTCGGGGTAAAAAACCCACTAGCAAGTGGTCATTGATCAGGCCAGAAGCTTACTTGCAACGTTGCTTTGGGGGCGTGAGGGTCTAGAAACGCAAGGTCAAAAAAGAGGGTAGATATATCTTACTTTCGAGTCGGCCTATCAGGCCTAATACTAAGTGGAGGTTCCATACTAACTGAAGAGGCAAACAGTATCGTGTTTACTTTTACTCCAAGGAGCGAAGGCAGCCAAGAGAGAAGTAGTGGTGCAATAAGGGCGCGTTTACGCAACGACACCTTTCGCTCGCCGAACGCAATTTGCTAGGCAACCGTTATTTATTTACGATTAATTTACCGTTTCTGTTAAATGAATGCGGTAATAGGCAACGAATTAAATGTATTATAAATAACAACATGGATCAACAACAAAGTGCAACAGTCATTTTAAACATTGCTACAACATTGTTGCCATTTCACTCTATTTCCAAAATGTTTCCGATTCTCGCTGAAAAAACAGCTTCTAGCAATGATCAAACGACGGCAGAATAAATAGCTACTCGCAGCGAGAGTTAAAAATCCAACATGGCGTCCATTTCGGGGTTGTCGAATCAAAGACAGATCATCGAATACTGGCATACAGAAATCTGTCCGTCGTCTTGTACAGCCGTAAAAATTGTTTTCCTGTTGTCGTAAATCGACGCTGTCATGTTGCACACATCGTACGTTGTGTCGCGAGGCAGGAGGAGAAGATTTGTGTCCGTGTTGTTGCCATGGTTACTACGTAGAGACAACTTGAAAGCCACATTCTTCGGTAAAGGCGAGAAATAGCCAGCAGATTTAGTATTAACCAAGTAAAAGCTAGTAAGCGAGAAAATTGTCGTTACTTAAACCAGCCCTAAAGCGTATTAGTGAGTTCTTCAGTAACAAAACAGTCAGAAGGGTACATTGAATTGGGATAATGTATTATGAGAGGAGATGTACTTCGCATTGTTTGCGGCTATTAGCTCCCGCATTGCAAGGAATGTTAGCCTTTATGCTACTTTTTATACACTGAAATTTTCACGGTTCACCCTAGTATGTGGTTTGATATTTTATTTTATTTTAATAATGAACATTGTAGGTAGGGTACAAAACGAAGTGGTTTTGACGCCATTGTGTGTGTGACATCACATCTGATTAGGGTGCATTATGGGTAAAAAAAAAAAAAGGCTCACCCCCAGGGAAACCCCCCCCCCCCAAACGACGGTGAGTATGCGCAGTATTGATTTTGGCTAGTCAATAACAGGATTCGATTGATGATAAGCATTTTTTTAATCAACAACATGCAAAACAGGCGCCGTATTGAATGACGTCTTTCGAGTCATTAGCATCAGTAGGTGACCATACTATTAAAATCAATGCTCATTAGCTTATTATGTGTATATTTCGGTTTCATTTCGTGTTGAGTACGTATAATATACGTAGTACGGTATATTATACCATGTTCGGTGATTATGGTCTTATAGACCGGATCCCAAAATTCAATTTCTTTATTTTCTGTTTATTTTGTATGATCTTTCTTTTATTGTACGTAGTGTATTTGTTCCTTTAACGATCACATACGTAAGATGAACACACGTCTTCTCAATAAATAAAAATGAGATAGACATCCATTTTTCTTCTCTAACAGTCCAGCTGTAAGATACATCAATTTAAGATGAAAATTACTCGATTTTCACTCAGTAGATGGCATCAAAAAACGTTGTCTGCCATTTAAAACCAGTTTCAACTGTCAGTTTCTATCATCGACCTAGAATGGAGTAATGTAAGGCAGCCTATCATCTTTCATTACCCGTCCGTGCGAGGAAGGCGGGGCAACCCTATCAGTTTCTGACCCAAACAACAAAATAAAACATTGTATCGTTTTTTTAAAGTTTATTTGTTTGTTTCCGTTGTAAAAATAGAAGGAAAAGTTTATTGACCATCGGACGAAACACTGCATATTTTTATTAGCAATATTAAAGTCATATGAACAAACAGAATCTCAAATACGTAGTAACTAAAGTCAAGTTTTTTTTTTTTGCAATTCGAGCAGTCCAAGATCTTATTTAGAATGTAACATAAAATCACGTTAATCGAGGTATTGTTTTATTTATCACCAAACTGAAAGTTACTGTTTTCTATTATGATGAATGTTATTTGCTGTTAAAATAGGTACAGGTAATACCATCGCTAGAAGAACTATGCCCAGAAAAGTCAACGTTTCAGGTGGACCAACACATTCGATATACCATTCATACCTGTCCAAAAAAATGATAACTTCAATACTGACTCGTGATACACCTCTCCTTACTTATATACATCAGTCAAAGTGAAAAACAAATTTTTATTTCTACAAACATCCACAAAATCAGAAAATGTGTTGAATTTAAAACAATCCATTACCAAAAAAATAAACACACAAAAACTTTAATTTTTTTTATTCCTCAATATTATTTTCTATTTTGTAATGTCCGTAGCCAATAAAATCTACCTCAGTATCGAATACCCATCTTTACGAATTGCTTACTGGAAGAGACAGAATATTTTGTAAAATACTGAACAGTTTGTGTAAATAGGATGTAATGTTTCTTACGCAAAGGAAAATTACTTGTGTTCGTTTAGACACTGAATGTAATGATCCATGGCTACAATATTATTTATAACATATTTTTGAATTTGTTTAATCACGCACGAATATAGGAAACGTATCTTTAAATTGGTATAATGGATTACACTTCATGTGGGCTGTATCGCTATACTTTCCTCTCAAATGACAAGATCACTCACTTTAACATCGTCAGACATGAATTCCTTTTCAAAAATATTACAATGAGTAGCTTTGGAAAACTCAAACAACCAAGCTATGTCAGGCGCTAACAGTACAGTGGTGTTCTTATTTATCTGCGCGTTTTCGTCCATCCTATCAAACCGAAAGAAAAAGTCTTCAACACAACCCTCTCCCATATTCACTCGTCTTTCAAAAATTGAACCATCGTGCACAACCAACACGAAAGAATAGCTACACGGTTAATGTAAACTGGTTTTAAGGGTGAATTAACGTGAAGGGTAAGTGTACGTGTACTGAATCTCGGCAAAATACACTCGAAACCTGCATACATTATGTAAGGACAGGTTAATTGTCGTTCGTACCTAGTAAATAAGGAAGGATTTGACTGGGCATTTTCACATGTTGAGGATTCAAATCTACATAATAATCCTGGAGGCCGGCTAAACGGAACGATAAAGGAAAACCGGAAGAACAACAATCACTTTAATCGCTTCTCATTGTTTTCGTGCATGTGTAACGTCTTTGCTACTGTGCCTAACAATGCCTGGTGCACGTGCTAAGGATTGAAAACTATCGTCCAAACCAATGATTGTTGATGGGTAAAATGAAAGAATCCACGTTTCAGCTAAATGCGTATAGTTTTAAATCAAACTAAGCTACGTTGTTAATTCGAGGCTGGCGTCGTTCGAAATTGGCAGCTGGAAATGATGCAATGGCTTATTGAATTCGCAGATGAAGGCTTTCAGAGCTGAGCTGAATTGTTTCAAAGTGGACAACAACAATCACTGCTGAGCACGAGGCTGATCATTGCTATCTTGCAAAGTAGTCGTTTACAATCAAAGCTCTGTGAGTGAAAACAAAACAATAATGAGCCATTGTTAGCCCGCCATAGGCCGGCGATTTACTTCTTTCCTCTCCCAGAAAAGGAAAATACCAAAGCAGCCGTGCTAAAGGTTTCAAACTTTTGTTCTACGAAAGCTTATTTATTGACTTCCCACAGAAAAATTGTTTCATGCAAAGGTGATGGTTCAGCGCTCACGTGCTTTAAACGGTGCATCCTGTGATTTCAGCCACTGGATGCGCAGATTCTGTGACTGAGGCCAACAAAAATCACCGTTTGTCAGCCAGTGTGCGCAAAAATTGGATTGAAGAAATTTTAATCCATGAAAGCGTTTTTTAGCCAGTGTGTACGAAAATGGGAGTGGGAGTGGGGAGTTGGGAGTGGGAGTGGGGAGTGGGTCTGTAAACCTAATTCATGACCGGCCCCGTGCGTAGCACGGGCATCCTCCAGTTTATACATAACACGAGATGTAAGGTTAAAGCATCGTTAACACGAATATTAGTCAAACAATAATGACACACATTTTGCATTATTATTGAGCACCAGTCTTTTAAAATGCTTAATCCAATGATAATGTTTACCATTTACGAGTAACGTTTACTCAAGTATATAGGAAACTATTTTTTTTCTTCGTCACTACGTTAAAATACCGCTAGGCTATTTAGAGTCTCGAATTTTCCAATTTTAGTAGCCGGAGTCGGATACGTAAGGCCATTAAGATTCAGTCCTCCTTCAAATTTGGTGTAACGAGAAGCTCTATTAGGTGTTATACTCAAAGTATGTTGTAGTCCAGCCAGCCCAGAATAAAAGGAACACTTGTAGTCAGTACACTTAATATTTACAACCACCCTTTTAATGGTCAAAAACTTGCCCAATAGGTTCGTACCGCAACCAACACTCAACGGTACGTATCTACCGTGTACGTCACTCTTATCAATTTGTTTCACAATGCACTCTGATGCATTATTTTGAAAATAATCCAACTGTTCCAAGATTTTCTCAATGGCGTTGGTTATTTCATTTATTTAATAGCCGTACGTAAGTATCGTTCGCATAGTACTACACTGACATATGGGCATACTCTCAGTTTCCTCATCAAATCTAGACACACGCTAGTGTGTCGCACCAAGTTAGGCAACAAACATCACATCAATTCAATTGTCGAGATTGTAAACCATTGTAGCGCGGCGCCATAGCGTTAGTGTATTATATCTTGAAGCATAGTTGGCACATTTCAGTTACTTGGGAAAAATAATAATGCGGTACAAAAGTTTAAATTGTGTTAAAATCGTGACCAATGAGCCAACTCACAGAAATTAACTCGTGTAGGAATGCCAGCTAAGTTGCTTTCAATGCAAAATCTGACCCTCAATAACGTTGTAAACTTGTTACTAGTTACTAGCTACTAGCTAGCTCATCCCTATGTTAATTTCCATAGGGTGATGAATTTGGGAGTACGAAAGCCATGTAAAATCGAGAATACACTTAGAGCTTATGCTGGAGTTGCAGAGGTTGTATACCTTTAATCTAAATTTTTTCTATTTTGAGACGAAGTCTTTCTTCAATTTTCCCTTTATTTTTGTTGTTAAAACATCTTCCTTTTAAGCTAGATCTTCGCTTCCTCTTACGACCATGAGTAGGGGTAATTTACGACACAGCAGAGATAAACATCCTGCGTTATAACGTCACTTCCCACGTCACATGACTATGACAACACTTCCAATGGGCATGGCTATGACGCCTTTTGCAAGATCTGGGTGCCCATGGAAACCGAAATTGCCACCGTATTGTCACCATGTTCGGCACAATTTTACAGGGACGGTGGAAGCTAGAATGAAATGGTACGTCTACAAAGAAAATATAGAGCATAAAAATGTTGAATGTGAAAACAGAGAAACCTTTTTGAACAGTGTTACGAGATTGGGAAAAAAATGTCTGTAGAATTTTGCCAAAAATGTCTGTGAATTGCACAAAAAATCTATCAAAGTATAAAACGAAAATTCCGCCTTCCTCATATAATTTAATTTCTTTTGCGATCCAGAGGTATTAAAAAAAGGTTTTATCACTGATCTGTAAACACAGAACATCGCTTGTGTCTTTCTTTTATCTGTGGCGCTGCATAGGAGCACCACTTTCGTGTTGCACTAGAACCTTTTAAGTTTGTGCGGTCACCTGTGTGTTAGAATGGAAGCCGCGGACGAAAAATTCAAAAGAATCTGTAGATAATCATAGCTTTGAGTAAAAGAAACCTTGTTTGAAAATTCGGGAATAAAGACTTATCTGTGGATTTGGCAACACTGATTTTCAATGACAAGTGGAGGAGTTTGCTTGTAAAAATGGTGATTCGAGTTTTTATTTCACCGAAACCGATAAGTGTTTGGAATTAGTTTATTTCACGCAACATACTGTAATTTAACAATATTTTTATTTGAGTCAGAAAGTGGCGTAATTTATTAAGTTGCATCCCTGTGCGAATATTTATTTGAATTTTATTCACGAACAGAAAAAAACAGGATAATCAGCTTGCAGTGTGCAATATCAGATTTTCTTATGTCTGAAAAGTGGCTCGGCTGTAGCCGTACTACACCACATCCACTGGCCTTGTTTAATTTGCCAAAATGCCCTATCTCATGTGAGTATCACCTTTCTCAAAGAAGACCTTCCCCCAACTTCGGTCAAGGTCATCGGTGGGGGAATGGCCTTTTGCTACCTAAATGTGTCCAATGCTACCTCCTAGTGCGAATTCGCTATTGGATCAATTGACAGACATGCCTACCCCGGAAGACACGTGACAGGAAGTAGCCTCACCAAGGGATTCGTGCAAATGCTATATAAACTTTCACATTGCGAGAACTACTGAGTGATTCAGGGCAAGAAAATGACAAATTAATAACATTAGGAGGTCACAAAACTGCGGGTACCAAAATTGGAGGGTTCCAGCAAATGCATTATGATCTTGTGTGAATTCTCTCAAATGTTTCAGAGTATGAGAATTACGAATTAACAAAAATATTGGTGGTTCACAATGGGGCTAGTCGAGCAAATGGCACATGTGCTTTCACATTGTATGACAAATTGGTAACATTATGGGGTCTTAAAATTGGGTGGGGTTCAAATCCTATATGTGCTTTCACATTGTGAGAACTCTCAAATGCTATCGAATCCTACAGAGCATGAAAATGACGAATTAGCAACATTAGGCGGGAGCCAAAATTGGAGAATTGTCGTGCAAATGCTTTTACATTGTGAGCACTATCGAATGCTTCGGAACATAAAAATGACGAATTAACAAGGTTTGGGGGTAAACTGAAACCGAAAGTTCAAGTGTTACATCCTAGTCTTAGCGAGAATATAAAGTTAGTAAAAATATGCAACACTTAGTGGAAAGTCGCAAAATGCCAGTAAACCTGGACCGAAAATTCAAGTCCAGGTTAAACTCCACTGCATAAATACGGAAACTTTACAAGAAACTTAGGTAACTACAAGTAAAGCAGCCCGAAATTCAAGTGCACCATCGAAATTTACTGGAGTGACGTCACTCGAATAAACCTTGACGTCGTGAGATCATTTGACTTCCGGTTAGTAAAGTACATCTTGGCGACACTTCTGGCCAATGGAGTGATCCTTGACTTAAAGAGATCACGTGACTTTCGGTTAATACAGTAAACCTTGTCGTCATTCCAGTTAAGAAAGTAAACCTTGAGATCAACTGACTTTCTGTCAATATGGTAAACCCTGACATCACTTCCGGTCTAAATGCTTGGAGCCAATTTTCCCTACGTCCAGGAGGAGAGGAGGTATCAAAAGTAACATTTTACATGTCGTCCAGGAGGAGAAGCGGTAGCAAAATGAAAGCTAGAGGTAGCCAAACGCAAATTGCTGACCATATCGATTTTCCCCTCTACTGACGGTAAACACACATCTTTATTAATAAAATCGAGTTGTCGCGTAGGATGGACGGCAACGAGACGGCCACAAGACGGCCGCCACAAAACGGCCGCAAGTAATTGATAGAGCACATATCCGTTTTCATTGTCGGTCGCTCGCCCTTTTTCTTTGCTACCGTGGGAAGAATGAGCCCGCTCGCCCTCTTGCTGATTGTTGAAGCTTCGTTTGTTTAATCTTCCCTTACAATGTCTCCAATGCCTATTTATTTATTTCCGGTGTACAAAGGCGTATTTATTATTTCACATGCAGAAAGGCGTATTTATTTATTTCACATGTACAAACGCGTATTCCAACCATTTTTGCAGGAAATAGCCATATGTATTGTAAGTGTACGGACTCCGGAACAAGGGATACGCTGAATGAGGGAGTGAAGCAAACGAAAAACATCCTTTCCTAGCCAGGGTACGCAAAAACACATAGACGGGATACACGCATTCCGTAACAAACACATGAGGAAGGAAATCGTCCCAGTGTTTTTAACGGTGCATCAAACACAACCCGTGCGTAGCACGGGCTTCCGCTAGTTTACTTTAAAATAGACCCATGCGGCACACACGAGAAAACGACTCTGTTTCAATTTTAGTCACCACACCTGATCTTCAGACAAATGATGCTGCAGTGTACCTCTGATGCTCTAAACAAAAGCAAAGGGCTTATAATCACAACACCTGCAGCGATGAGGCTGACCATCCACAATATCTTCTTTTGCTGCCGAAATCATTGCGTACGTTGTATGGCTCACCTTCGAATAGTAGCAAGGTTCGTTTTGTTGGTTGTCACCAGTAAGCAGTTTTAGCTTTAGTGACGATGTCACCTACTACCTCGAAGTAAAACCATTACAACCTCACCAAGGGATAATCACACAATTCAGTCTGTTCAAAGGCGTCACTTCGTTGTAACACGTTCTCCACGAAATGGGAATGACCATCACAATCAGTCATTATGAGACATGGACGGTTGCTATATCAATGCAACACTTTACACGGTAATCATTTTCCAAACGAACTACTCCAACCAACTGGTCGAGCATGTGCAACAGACAACATAACTAGTTAAAAGCAAGGTTTACAAGGTGATCGACAAATCACTCGTCACAGACAGCCAGGTTCAGGTGCCGAACAAAGTAAGATACGAGGGTATTATGTTGGATTCGTTGCAGTCTTGGAATGAGGAACCTAAGGATATTTGGACATACAGAAAGTGAACAAAGTCATTGACAATCAGGTGGGAAGCAGTCTGACTTGCAAAGAGGTCGGTGCTGCTAGTTTATTGTATTTTGTAGTGAAATCACTGTAGGACTTTCAGTTCCCTTTCATGGGTGGCGTAGCAAGATTGTTAAGCGTGGTTCAGGTTGATGTGAACGTTGAACATAGTTAGATCACAGGGTGAATATAGATGAACACACTGCTGGTGGAAGCTACGCATGTGGAGGCGGACACTGTGCCCCAAGCAGGGCGAGTTCTTTGACTTCTGATAAAATTAGTTACGAGAGGGATCATCTGAGTTAGAAAAGACTTGGTTGGGAATATTCTGTCTGACAATGAGGATCTGCATGTGAAGGTTCTCGGCTTTGTAGTATGAGCTGGCATGGGGATAAAAAGCCCCAAAATATGGGAATGAAGAATTTCCACCTGTATGATCCTGTAGAGAGGGGGGGGGGGGCGTTCAAGTATTAACTCAACAGGAAGGGGGCAGAGGGTACATACAGCTACTGGTGATGATTGCTGACGACGTGGGAAGGGGGTAACCCGTCAAAAACGTAAGCACTGCTGCCCCAGTAAAAGGGTGAAATGTCGCTAAAAAATAACGTTAGAAATTACGTAATAATGGAGGTGGTTGAACAATTGATGACGAGAGGGAAAGGGAGTTGAAAATCGCAGATTTCTTGATGACGTAATACTTGAACGCTCCCCTGCGCCTGGTTTGTCCATGGATTTATTTGCTCATTAATTACAGCTCAATGCATTGACGTGTTTTCTTCCATGAAGAAAGGCACTGTAGTGTCTAGACTGAATATTATCGAAAGTTTTGTGAAAATCCAAAAGTCAAAGCCGTCATCCCGAATCTACAAGCGCTCGTCTTCCGTCTCTCACTCGCCACGTTGATGCAGGCAATACAATTCTACGTATATTCAAAGGTGTGGAACCAGCCAGAATTCATATCGTAGAACAATCCGAACCTGCATTTAAATATTATTCTTACGCGCTATTGTAGTCACAAAACTCGCACTGAAGACTTTTATTGATAACTTGTCTCCCGTTCGAAGTCATAATTTGTACCACTACATTGGTTTAGAGCGATCTTAGAAGCATTTTAGGTCTGCGGCCTTGCAGTGCTGGAAACACCGGTTCTCGTCAGATCCCCGAAGTTAAGCAGCATTGGGCTGGATTGATACTTGGGTGGGTGACCGCCTGGGAATCTGGCTGTTGCAGACATAGGGCCTTGGGGCTTCGGGCAGATGACCAGGAGTGGTTAACGCTCGTTAAACCCTTTAAACCCTTTAGAAGCATTTTAGCGTTGAGGTAAAGACCTGGCCATAACCAGAAGTTGAATGGGATAGCAAAGTCTAAAAAGCTTCTAAGATCGCTCTGAACAACATAGTGGTATAATATAATGATTTCAAAAATGAGACAAGTTAACAATAAAGGCGTTAAGCGTGAGTTCCTGTGATTGTAATAGTGATCATACAAAACCCCATAATGGTAAAGGAACCCATCAAGTTTTTGCCATAGAAAGTAGTGATATCAGATCCAAAATAGCTGCCAACAAGTTTGTGGTCTGAACCGTGATCACTCAAGCTTAACTGACAAAACGAGGTGTCAGTTAAGATTGAGTTATCAGGGTGGGACGGAAAACTTGTTGGCAGCCATTTTGGCTCTGGTATCACTACTTTCTATGGCAAAAACTTGATGGGTCCCTTTAAACTTATGGGGCTTTTGTGTGATATCACCCCTTTTGGTCGCTTTATGATTTTGCTTTAGCGTAAGTATTGATTGTGAGTTCTTTATGAAAATATATTTGTAAATCGTTTCTTGAATAGTCTAAAGAAAATCGTAAGTTTGCTATAATTAATAATCGCTGATTAATTATATTTCCAAAAAAAGTGACCGTTGTATTAATTTAATTGTAAAAGTTCTGAGCACGATTAAGTTCTTTAGTTTAGGTTTATCTTGGTTATTCTTCTTTTTATTATTCAAGGAGCGGTAACCCTGCATGGATTTTCTTCCCCGTAAACAGTTTAAGCAGACGATGATATTCTTTATTTATTTTAGATTAGTTACAATTACAATGTATCACTTCGATTTAATTGTGAAACGGAAAAAATAAGTTACCCGATTCTGCATTGTTACTCGGCTATGCAGTTCTCATTCGAGGTTTTGGACGATCTGCGTGGAAGCGACCACTTCCCAGTTATCCTGTGCCCTATCGACTCTGTTTGTTCGGGCGCGTAGGATTGATCTGATGACCGGTTCACGTCAGATCCCCGAAGTTAAGCAGCATTGGGCTGGATTGATACTTGGGTGGGTGACCGCCTGGGAATCTGGCTGTTGCAGACATAGGGCCTTAGGGCTTCGGGCAGATGACCAGGAGTGGTTAACGCTCGTTAAACCCTTTAAACCCTTTGATTGATCAGATGCGTCCTAACATTAGTAATGGAATTTTCGGGGAGTGGGGAGTGGAAAAACACTAGGATACAGCGTGCCGGTGGCAATTCGGAGCAATCACGTGTTGTCAGCTCGCATCCGTTGCTGTGGTCACACAGGTGCACGATTGCTGTTAGGGACCGTAGACGCGCATACCGCAATTGGAAGCGTTCCCCATGCGATGAGCTCTGGTGGGCATACAGGGGACTTGTGAAAAAATCACGTTTCAT
>JAHWFP010157179.1:78142-106031 GCA_023313725.1 Lithobius niger | reverse complement strand
GAGACCTGTCGTGGGAAGCAGCGGAATTAGGTGCGGCGCTCCTCAAGTGCAGTTAAGCGTGAAACAATGGGCGAAACGGGACGGAAAGCCGATGGGCTCGAAATTGGTTAACTGAATACGGATGCAAACCCATTTACGTTGCTTTTTGGACTTATATGTCAAACTGCCTGAGCGGGGAATCGAACCCACGACCTCTGCAATCAAATCCTACTGCTGAGTCAGAATGGCACGGCCAAAAGGAAACGTCCATAGGCAGCATTTAACACGCACACAAATAAATGTAAGCATACACTTTTCCAATCGCCACTGGAGGGACGCTTGATTGCGCACCACACACCAGTGAAGCTGAAAGGAACACACAAGAAGCGTGAAACAATGAGTAACGGGGCAAGTGCAGTAGCTCGTGCTTTTCAGGAATTGACGAGGTAAGAAACGGCGATTTCCAGAGAAGTGTGGAAATTGAGAAAGGCGTGGTGCTGTCTCTGTCTCAAGATCTTCTAATCTAGATGGAGCGCCGGTACCACCTTCATGGATGTACACAGTTTTGGTGCCGGTGCACAAGCAGGGTAGTGTCAGGTCTGAGGTGACAAATCACAGGCCTATTGCTCTTTTGTCGTGTGCCCGTAAGGTTTTGGAGAGGATGGTGATATGTAGGTTAGAGTGGCAACTGGAATACCACAACTGCCTGGCTGTTGTGTAATGTGGGTACCATCCTAATCGGAGCACTCAAGACGCGATCCTGTTTTTGTTATCCAGCATCAGGGAGGCCTGGATGCAGGGAAAGGTTGTCTTGGCTGTCTTTTTGGACATCAAGGCAGTCTATGACATGGTCTCCATATGGTGAGTTGTAGCGTCCTTACAGAAAATGGGTGTTAGTCCGCGGCTTGTCCGACTTATTGCTTCCCTCTTGGGTGCGTGTGCGTTCGTGGCGCATGTGGGTGCGTACTGGTCCTCAGAGGCAACCACGGACAGGGGACTCCCACAGGGGAGGTGCCTGAGCCCCTCTCCATTTGCGGTTGCCATCAACGACGTCCTTGTAAAAGTGGGTGAGGAGTCAAACGTGGTCTGTTATGCAGATGACGGTGCTGTCTGGTTAGCTGGGGATGATCTCAGGAATTTGTCAACACAGGCACAGCGCGATCTGGATAAGATTGGTAGGCTCCTTCAGGATCGTGGGCTTCTTCTCGCCCCGGCTAAGACCGATGCGGTTGTATTCTCGAAGTCGGGGCATGTGCCGCACGTTTAGGACTTTTATTAGTGCCCTTGTAGATTACCACCTCCCATTTTTGTGTGGGAGAGGTGACACGTTAATGCTTTGCAGGTTGTGATAAATGATTGTCTCCGCACTGTAATGTGGTGTATTGCCTCTACCTCGGTTCAAGCCCTGTGGGTGGAATGTAATGAGCCTCCTCTCGAGTTCAGATCTAAAGAGCTGTTGATGGTACTCTGTTTGCGCATTCTCAGTAGAGGGTGCGAAGACCCCATAGGTAGAATTTTGGCGGATTACCAGTTATTGGGTAACAGAGCCCATGAACTTATAGGAGCAGCTGGGAAACTGGTTATGCTTCTGCAGTGTGTGTCCGGAAAAACGTTGGCTGTTGCGTGTGCAAGGCTTCTGAGTCCCTGGACATGGTGCCGGGGCTTGAGCATCTTGTTTGAGCAGGCCTCTGTAGAATGCAACGTTTTCTGCGACGTATCCTTTGTCCAACCAGAATGAATAGGTGGGATCAGTGTAGCGATTCCGTCTCTGAAAGAGGCCGTCAAGAGGTGTGTATCTGCGGTAATATCAAGCATGATGTGTGAGCTGCTGGCTGTGTCTGTAGTCTTAGCTTTAGCTCTTGACTTGCAGCTCCGTTAGTTTTCTGTTCAGACAGACTCTCTTTCAGGTTATAAACTTCTCAGACATTCGTGGGAGTATCTGGAGGTTTGCGATCCACTGGTCTATTCCATAGGGTGAAAGTTTAGGGTGGCATCTCGTTCAGCCACTGTGATCTTTAAATGAGTTAAGGGGAACTGTGGTGTTCGCGGGAACGAGGAGGCAGATGGCCTAGCGTGAGAGGCAGTGCAGAGACATTGTGCTGAATTATTCCCAGCGCTCTTTGCCCGTATGAGGAGCTCTGCGGTTCGACAGTGGGGCATGTCCTCCTGGCAGGAGGCGTTGGGAGGAGCTCTGGTGGGCATACAGGGGACTTGTGAAAAAATCACGTTTCATTCTTAAACGTTAAAAACTGAGTCATGGTGACAAATTATGCCAGCGTGTTGGCAGAGGTTCTTTTGGTGCAACTCTGGCGGCTACTGTGTCCGCAAGGCTCTAAGGCAGCGCTTTCCTGGATTTATAGCCAAAGGAACCTTTCCTGTTCTGGCAGAGATGTGCTGCGACGTAAAATGATAGCGGATGCTTTCAACGAAAGGTTTGCCAGTGTTTATGCCTTCTCGAGTGGATTCAACCGCCCAGTGTGACTACGTCCCTCCCATCGCAGGTTGGAGACCTGTCGTGGGAAGCAGCGGAATTAGGTGCGGCGCTCCTCAAGGGCAGTTAAGCGTGAAACAATGGGTGAAACGGGAAGGAAAGCCGATAGGCTCGAAATTGGTTAACTGAATACGGATGCAAACCCATTTACATTGCTTTTTGGACTTATATGTCAAACTGCCTTATGGGATTATAGGCTATCCATTCGGTGTGCGGCACAGCGTCAAATATTGGCAAGCTTGGTTCCAAGGAAGCAAGAGTGCTTTCCAGTTCGCGTTTTTGGACGTACATTCCTCTGTACGCATAAGTTTTTGTATGGGTGGGTGGGTTCCTCACTCTTGTACTGTGTGTATTGTTGACGAGTTGCCGTTACATGTGCTCCTCTTCTGTCGCAGATTTCTAGCGTTGTTTTGTTCAGATGCCGGTATAGTGGTTTAGGGCTGCCTCCCCCCCATCTTTGCTCACTCCGTTGTGGTTGGTGATGTACTAGAAACCTGTCAGCCGTGGTGAAATGCGTTTGTACACAGTGGAAGAAGATGGTGCGTTCGTGATCCGGCGAGAGCATTCGTGTCATCTGCTTACGCACATTAGGAGAAGATGGTGCATTTGTGATCCAGCAAGTATGTTATTGTGGCAAGTGACAAGTGTGGCTGTTGGCGTGCTGTGTGAATCGGCACCAATGGTTGGCCATTGCTTTGCAATTAATTTGTAGTTGCCTTCTATTGTAGTGGTTGCGTTGACATACGTTATAGTGGTAGTGTTGAGTGTTTGTAATTTGTAGAACTTAGTTGGGGCGTTCAACGCAGGGTTCTAGCCTCAATACAATCAAAGGAAAGGACAATTATTTTGATAACAGATGGCGTGTTCCCAATGTTCACGAAAATAGCATTACAAATGATTACGATCTTTGGATTTAAAACATCCCCAAAAGCTATAAAAGGCACCTATTGGAGTCAAATGTAAACTGAATGTCAAATTTCAAGCATATCTGTCGCATAAACTAATTTATCTGAGTGGAATTAGCTAGTAATAAGTAGTAATAATAGTACCTAGCATGAAATCAACGATGTTGAGGTACTTTTTTCGTACTGAAAGTTTTTATGCACAGCTCTGAAACAGGACTTTCTGTTGTACACTCGGTAAACTCCGTTGAGAAGTGGTATAGTTGGGATGTGTCTATTGGAGGCTGTCCTCAAAGTGTTGCAGTGTTGTTGTGTTGCCATGCTGATAAGGGAGTCACACTGGTTTTGTAAATTAGTATGTTATTAATGCCATGTATTGTCTGAAATGTTGGTGTAGGTTAAGGTAGGTTTAGTTTAGGGTGAGTGTATGACATTTAAGGCCTGTAGTACTCAAATAAAAGTAACCTAACTCCTAAAAAAGTAACCTAACTCCGTCGATCTAAACAATTCCAAGGCTTTCTGTCGCATTATTATTTAGTACTCAATACCAGAAAACGTGGCTTTTTATGTCTCGGGTAAGAGAAGCAGTTACCAGCTTTCACCCAAACACTGATAACGAACAAATGAACAACAACAAGCAGATGGCAATATTAAGAGTTTGAGTTTTCTTTATTGAGCAAAAGGGCCTTCAATATTTAGACGCCGTGGATCCAACAATCTGAACTAGACGGGCGAAACACTAGCATGCTTCTAGATTATATTAACAAAATGGATTGTTCTACGGTATGACGTTTGGCTGCTGTCAACCCTTTCATTCTAAAGCCTTATACTTTAGGAAACGCACTTACCGGTACACAGTACCATTTGCAAAAAAATGTGTATTGAGATCGTAACAGAGAATACACTGTACCAAAACTTTTTAACAGCTTGCCTGAACTTTTACTTAACGTTGAAAAATTAAGGGAATTGAAAAGGGCACTAAAAACACATATGTGCCTTAAAAATATCTAAAAATGAACCTTCACTTTTTCTTCTCCTTTCACATAAAACGTTGTATCTTTTTTGCTGTGGTTACCAATTTATAATATCTTTGACCCACTCTTGTTTTTAACTATGGACTTGCTTGTATTTACGTTATTGCCTTATACTTTCTCACCATATTAGTATTATTATTAAATTACTTTTTTCAATTATGTGAAATATTGTTGAAATATTAAGAAATATTGAATATTGCAGACTCCTACAAGGTTGACATCACAAACTTCGAGTCAATGTGCGATAAACTATCATTCACCTTGTATTATATATACACGAGTGACGAGCAACGAGCCCTTGTACCAGAAACGCACCCAAAGAATACTTTTAGGCTTGTAAGGTGTAAAGCGCTTATCAGAATGAAAACAAATCTGTCGCAAATAATCTGCAGATTTAAATTTTCTGAAGAATTGTCATGTGCCACCTTGTGAAAGTCTAGAGCCGTATTCCGGAAACAGCTTCAAGAAAATAGCTTCGGCTTATTAGTATTAAATAATTGTTGTATTTTGTTTTTTGGGGAGCACTAACCCAAACTGGGTTATATGTCCCACAGCGTTGAGAGGGACAATTTAGCTGGTGAAATGGGAGTGAAAAATAATTGATCTTAATGAAGGCAAAATGATTACATGTATTATTCAGAGTTGTAATTATTTCTTCAAGCGCAATCCATTCCAAATTAGCACTCAACTCCTCTCATCAAATTCGTCATTGTGTGGATAAAGGTTGATAACATTTGCAGATGGGATAGGGAAGCGGAGGAGAGCGATGTCGACTGTTCGAAAAGAAGTATTAGTTTAAAATAGACAGTACACATTTGTTTTTCAATAGCTTCCATCAATGTTGCAAAATAGACTTTTCTGTCTTTGTAAAAAAAAAAACAATAAAACCCGGATACGATTTTCCAGGTAACATTTCCATCATTGGATGTCCTTCCCGTTGTCGTATTATCTGCTCTTTATTGTTTAAGGGTATAAAAAAGTGAGGACTTCTATTAACATGATAGTTGTGTAACAATTTGCCATTCTTAGGAGTAAAAACAAACACTTGTATGTTTGTCTAACAATAAAATTCACTTCTGGTTTCCTGATTACGTCACACTCATAAATGTCGGACTACTATTATTTCAACTACAGATAAGCTTGGCTCGTTTTTGTATTTAAACCCCCAACAAGTGGAACAGTTCACAGCTATAGAACCTCCTCACATCGTTGGATCTTTACCAAATTTGCAGGTAATATTGAAGAGTGATGCACTGCATGTACAAACATATCGGTTAAGTATAAGAAATTGAAATAGATTGAAACGAATACTTCAAATTAATTTCTTTTTCAAATAAATTTGAATATAAACCAAAGAATCGACATTATAAATTGTAAACGTTTAAAAATTAAGTAATATTAATTTAAAAAAATTAACTTGCACCATAAGTCCGAGAATTGAACCCAGGCATTTCATGTAAAGTTAATCACTTGTATCGTATTGTATTGTATTGACGCTTGCTTGGAATTCGAAGCATTTCACAGTGTTGGATCCATTTTGATTTATGTTTATTAATTACAATAAATAATTTAGTTTCTATAAGTATTTGGTTGAAAATATAGTTCTCCCAAGTCTTCCTTAACAGGTACGGCCATAAAGTACTTTAAAAAATGTATAATAGTAAAACCCAATAACCCTTCAGTAAGCTTTCTGGTGACAGCATAAATCCGTATGATTTGTCAGTAGTTAGGTCAGGTCCTCGACCACCAACATGTCAATAGGGTAAATAACCCCATACCTTCATAAAAAGCTAACTGTCTCCTGAATTGTTCAGATAGCTTTCTGATGGCCGTCACTGATTATTGGTATTTAAATTGGTTATAGTATTTTCTTGGCCCTCAGCATACTGCATCACTTATATTAAGTCAGAAGAATTTACTGACGTTTGGGTACAGATCAAAATACTGGTATTACAGGAAAGGTCAGTCATGGCTTCTGCTCCTGCCAAAAATTTAGGATTTTTAAAAGTAAATAAATGCAAAATAATTTTGTTAATAAAAAATAATAATTCAAAACAATTTTTAAAACTTTAAAAAATGAATGCTCTAAAACTGACGTCGCTTCATTGGGCTAATGTTAGCATCCACTTTTAAATATCTGAATGTGATTATGATCCAATGGTAAATAAAGAGCCGAAATTTAAGCTCAAAAATGGGCGACTCGTTTGTCATATGATGACCTGCTTATTATTAAAGCATTTAAAAAAATAAAAAGCGAAGTCATCTTTTTGGAAAGCTCTGTTTACTGTTATTTGCGCATGAAAAATAGTAACAATTATAGTACTAATATAGTACTAATATACAATGCGACAAGCAAGGGTCGTGCTGCAGCCTGGGTCCGAACAAGAACTGTGAGAAATGTGGGAAAATCAAATGCTGATAGTAGTTTTCTGTTGTTCTGAAGTATGTTACTACTGCGTTGCTTATACCAGCTGCACCATGAATAAAATTCTTTAAAGATTATGCAGTGTTGCAGACTTTTTCATTTTGGTATGCTTAGGTTGGAGAAACTAAAGGATAAACAGTTTATAGCTGTTTTAAACAACAGCTACAAACTCATAGTGAGCTACAGACTCAGTCAAGAATTGCGAAGCACATCTTTAAATGCAGCAAAATTTTTAGTAAAAATTCACAATTAATTTTATCAAGAGTAAAATCATGGTCACGTCACCCGTCGTCACCAACCAACATATTATTAAAAATTTCACACAGCAAATAAGTCTTGAACCATTTATCATCAGCCATTTCTTTAGAAACGTAGAAAATGTTTGCATAGAAAAAACAATTTTTAATATCTACACTATTTTTAATCTGGTCACAATGGACCTTCTCTACCTCTATCCCGTCTAATCTAAGTTTAGATGTGGCTAAAGTTAAAATATGAACTATATTTTCTCTTATCTTGTATTTTCTAAGACCAGGTTTTCTAAGGGTTGTGTCCGCTTGCCTCGCATAGTGTACCAGGCGATTACTTCACATTAGAAGTGGCTCTTGGTCTCAGATTGCCAAGTACACACCAGGGTTCCCTCCAACTCTAGTACCTCGTTGGCTTCCAAAAGAGCGACTTCGATGCCATAGGCCTCTCCTTCTGCCAGTTACCGTTGACTACTTGACAGATGAAACCAGCACCACGTGCTACTAACACCTTGTTGGATACATAGGACCATAGGAGCTATGGTAATGTGGTAAAATGGAAGTGTGGTTCCTAATAATGAATGTGTCTATTTAATTTGATCCATAGGGGTGGTTAGTTAATAACAGTCATCATAGGCAACAAAGGGTTACAAGATCGCTTGCATCCATTGCCTACTTCTTCCTCTCTGCTCTCTCTAGTCATTTGGTTACATGTTATTTGGACGGTAGATTGAAGGGAATGACGATCTTCTAAGAGTTACTCGAGACTGAAAAGTCGAGGTAAATATCCACTAACTATTGGTCATTTAACTGTCTAGAAGGTTCTTGCAATGTTGCAACAGGAACCTCTGAAGGTCTTGTGACGAATGATGAAATAAGACAGGAGACATGTCTTACTTTCGGGTAGGGCTATCGGGACTAATACAAAATGGAGGTGCCATACTCACTAAAGAGGTAAACAATATCCTGTTTACTCCGAGGGGATAAGGCAGAGAAGAGAGGAAAGGGTGGTGCAAAAAAAAGTATGTCATATCAAAAACCAAAACTGATAAAAGGGACAGCCAAGTTCCGAATGGTTCGGCCCTTCAAAGGAGTGATATGAGCAAGTGGAGGTGGCACAGGGGCTTAGAGGCCCCACCCCCTATATGTGGAATGGTTTCTCCATGCCCTATGCCACCTCCACTTCTGTTTCCACTTTAGGTCTGCACCTGTATTCAAGCCCCTGCACCGGTGCCTCTCTTTAGCTCCCTCATACAAGGACGATTGGCCACCATGTCACTTTTTATGCACTACAACTTTACGGTTTATACTAGTGTGTTGTTTGATATTATTTTAATTTTATCAATGAGCATAGAAAACGTACGCTATACAGAAGAAGTGGCACCAACGCCACTTTGTGTGACGGCACATCTGATTAGGGTGCATCAAGGGTAATAAAAATATCGGTGCCCACAGGGAACACTCCAAAATGGCGTCCAGTAGGTTTGGTTTTGGTTTTGGCTAGTCAATAACAGAATTCGATTGCTTATAAGCATTTACATCAACAACATGCAAAAACGTGCAACATTGAATGACGTTTCATTCGAGTCATTAGTGTCAATAGGTAACCAAACTATTAAAATAAATTCTGATTTGCTCATTATTTGTTGATTTCGGTTTAGTTTCGGATTCAGTATTTATAATATACGTAGTACTGTATACTATACCACGTTCAGGGACTGTGGTCTTATGGACCGGGCCCCAAAATTAATTTTCTTTATTTTCTGTTAATTTCTTATGGTTTTTCTTATTTACATGCAGTTAATTTGTTCCTTTAACGATTACATAGGGTAGACAACCATTTTTCTTCTTTATGCTGAAAATAACTTGATTTTCAATCACTAAATGGCATCGAAAAACGTTGTCTTCCCTTAAAAACGAGTTTCCACTCTCAGTTTCTATCTTCATTAACCTTGAATGAAGTAACGTAGGGCAGCCTATCATCTTTCATTATCCATCCGTGTGAGGCGGGTGGAGAAACCCAAGCAGTTTCTGATACAAGCAACAAAATAAAACATTATTTATGTGATTTTATTTTGTTAGTTAGTTTTGGTGATAAAATAGAAGGAGAGGTTTAATGACCATCGGACCAAACACTGAATATTTCATTCGTAATATTGAAGTCATATGAACTCCAAAATCTCAATTGCATAGTAACTAAAATCAAGGTTCTTGAGCATCAACAATTCCAGGATCACACTTAGAATGTAAACAAAATCATGGTCTAAAAGCTTTCTTCTTTACAGTTCATTGAGATATTGCTGTATCTATCACCATACTGAAAGGTCACTCTTTTCTGTTATGAGCAATATTATTTGCAGTTAAAATAAGTATGGACAGCTCCATTGCTAGGAGAACTATGCGCAGCAATGTCAACATTTCAGCTTGACCAACGACTTCGATGTAACGTTGATATCTGTCCATGATTACCTTTAAAAAAATTATAGCTCCAATACTGACTCATGATGGACCTCTCCTTACTTTATACATCAGTTAAAGTGAAAAACATCCACAAAACATCCACAAAATGAGAAAACGTGTTCAATTTAAAGCAATACATAACCAAGAAAATACAGACACACACAAAAACATGAATTTTTTTCATCAATATAATCTCTTATTTTGTGATGTACGTAGCTAAGATAATCTACCCCAGTATCCAATAACCTTCTTTTCGAATCGCCTACTGGAAGGGACAGTCTGTTTTGTAAAATACCGAATACTTTTTGTAAATAAGATATAATATTACTTACTCAAAGAAAAGAACTAGTGTTCGTTTAGACGCTGACCATAATGCTCCATGGTTACAATATAACGTAAAAACATTTTGAACTCCTTTTCCTGCTTTCTTAACAGTCTCGTCCGCACAAGTACAATGGTATATTTTACACTTAGGCCCTACAAAACTTTTCTTACCATAAAGTTCGTCCTTGTACACAACCGGCTATGCCTTATTATCAAAAGAATACAATGGGTGATCACGAGGATACAAACTTTTATCAGAAAAGTGCAGTGACTGAGACATATCATTGTATATATTATTGTTAGTCTATGACAGACCGGAAACGTGCAGAAATGATCTGGATCAAGCCTGGGTTGCTGTAGGCTAAGTTTTCATAATGCACGGTGGTGACGTCACGCCAACACATCCCAATGCTTAAAGTGTAGCCGTTATACACGGTTAATCTAAAAACCCACACACGTCACCGTGGGTTAATTTTGATAACCCACACTTTTTTGATAACCCACACTTTTTTGATAACCTACACTTTTTTGATAATCTAACACTTTTTCCGCGCTCTACACAACCACTGCTTTACCATGTGACATACTTTGCAAAACTACCGTACACAACACAAATTCAACCAGCACCCCCATTGCAACCAACATAAATAAGCACATTTGCAACCTGCCACATTTATCGTACTAACACAAAAAAAAAAACCTCGCGTAGGATACTATGCTAGGACCCCACCCACGGAGGAATGACCCAATCCGCCAACCTTTCGCTCCGTCAGTACTAAAACTAGGCTACCAACACTTGTAAACACACCTAAATACATCTAAAAACATACGATACTCAGGCGAACAGCACATTTGTAACCTGTCGACATTTTCTGCACTAACACGAAAAAAAAAATCTCGTGTACGATGCTAGCCCCCTCCTCACCCCCATCCATGAAGGAATGGTCCATGGATCCACCAACCTTTCGTTCCGACAGTACGAAAACTAGCCTACTGACACTTTCTAAACACACCTAAAAACCTACGAGACTCAAGCGAATAGCGCATTTTATGCGCTGTATCTTATTTAAACTAATTAAGTAGAAAAAGTACGGTTTTACCTTAAATGCAAACATCGGTGACTGGGACTGAATATAGGGACGTCCTGGCGTACGTGAGACTTTCGCAGACAGGAAGTTTAAACCGGAAGTTCGAGTTCAGGAATTTACGTCATGGTTCACAAATAAAATTTTCAAATAAATTTGTTTAAAATCTTAAATAACTAGATGTGTTGGCTCGACATCACACCTTAGCATTAAAACACATATCCATGAAGTAGACCCAGTTATCCCGAAATAATTGATTGTCTACTCGAAACGGAACAGTCCAAAGATCTCGGGGTAGCAAAATCGAACTTGCGCTGACGCGATCGTTCGATTTCACCACCCCTCGATCTTTGGACTGTTCCATTTCCGATCAATTATTTCGGGATAACCGGGTCTACTTCACGGATATATATATTACTTAATTGCTCGAAAATATCTGCTAATAGAGCTGAGTGTGCCAAGACATACTAGTCGTTATAATAGCCAAACGTTACACACTTTCTTTGCTCCAAACTGTTTGAGCGTAGGAATACTCATAGTTGGTTGTGTGTGAATGTGTCAGATCTGAAAAAAAAACATCTTTTGAAGGTAGAGTGATCTCATTAAACCGTTAAAACGAATCACAATAAGCATATGTATTAACAAATAACACAGCAAGAAGTGATTATCGGGAAATATTTCTGTCATGATAGGAAAGTCGGTTAGAGCGTCGACGAAAGTACTTAGAAACTATCCAAAAATCAAAAGTTCCAACTAGTATATCAGTGAATTTTTCAGTATTTTGTGGAATAAATGAGATCTTTTCACCACCAAAGTAAGATAAAGCTCTGGTGATTATGTTACTGTCAAAATTTGTTTAATCATGCATGAATATAGCAAACTTTTCCTTTAATTGGTAACACTTCACGTGGGCCGTACCTCTACACTTTCCACTCAAATGACAACGATCACGCACCTTGATTCTGTCAAACATGACTTCCTTTTCAAAAATATTACAATGAGTAGCTTTGAAAAAGTCAAACAACCAAGCTATGACGGGCACTGACAGTACTGTGGTGTTCTTATGTACCTGTTTGTTTGCGTAAACCCTTTCAAACTAAAGGAAAAAGTCTTCCACACAATCCTCTCCCATATACACTAGGGTGCATTGAAAAAAACGAAAGTTGTAATAATAAAATTTAATAGCAATAAAAAGTTGTCTTTTATATAGCTTAGTAACAGGCCAAAATTTGAATCCAATTGGATAATGTTTTGAGGGTCCACTTTGGCTTCGGAATTTCAGCTATTGGTTTCCGTGCAAAATCGACGCTAAGTATAACTAATTCAACTCCCTTACAACTTTAGCTTGTATTATAACATTCTAAGAGCCGCCAAAAGTTACATTCTATTTAACTCACTAAAACTGCAAAGTTTGGTTACCATCGGACTATATCTTGAGGGTCCACTACGACAATAAAGTTGAAAAAATGCTAAATTTAACTTTTTTATAGTTTTTAATGAATATAAAGTACAGTGAAAAAAGTAAAAGTTGTCGTATTAAAACCTAATAGCAGTAAAAAGTTCCCTTACATATAGATTAGTAACAGTACAAAAGTTCACTCCAATCGGATGATATCTTCAGGGTCCACTCTGGCTTTGAAGTTTGTGTTGTTCAATATAAACTCATAAATGAAAAGGACGTTTCGTGCTGATTTTTGACAACAACTCTCACATCTCTAATCTTGCACGAATAAAGCTGTCTCTGGAATCTGCCCAACAGACTGCGGTTGAGGCTTCCTTTACAAGCTTCACGCACATTTCAAGTGTCTGTATTTGACATGGAAACTTGAATATGTTAGAATTTTTAAGTGCAGGAATTTCATCATCCGTTGGTAACTCCAGCTCTTTGCGAGACATTTCCATTGCAAGAGGTGGCTTAGTCACAACCACTTTAGAACTGTGCCATGGTATCAGGTCTGTGTACATTTTAGCATCAAAGTTTAGAGGTGGTATTTTAAATTCACGAATATGTTGTTGAGTCCTTGATCGAGGCCGGGATGATCTGACGGACTGCAAGTTCTCTTATGTTTTTTTCGATTATCACATAGCATTCCCAACTATACATTCTCTGGATGAGCAAAAAGACTGTTTCTTCATGTAATTAGGTCCATGAAATAAAAGAATTAAACATGGTGTGTTCTCAGACTTTTAGAGATACAGTTGAAAAAACCTTTACAAAGGCTTACTTGTTACCTACACACAAACAAACTGCCTCTCTGCCACCTGTTAGATTTATGTGGACCAACCTCTGTGCCTCGTGATTTCGATGAAGTAATAGGCAAAAGCTTAAAACTTTGCGAGTTGCTACCAATTACCCATTACAGTGCAGTTGAGACCAACCCGCCAGTTACTATTAATGTGAATTGTAACGACCTAAGTACTGACCAAAAATACTTACCGCAGATATATCTGGTGAATGGTCTAGTAGTCTAGCTGCTCGAGATCTCGGAAAAATCATTCACACAATGTGGTTAACAACTGCTAATCAGCATCTTCGTCTGTATGTGGCAACTGAAATCCCATCTTAAACCTGCAAATACTGGCTGGCTACATCATGAAAGTGGATGCCCCAGTATGCTTTGCAGTCAAGTGTAATCCATCTTGTGTGGATGGTGCCAACAATATGTTTAAAACAATTGAATCATCACGTTATCTGACCGAAGACTTAAAAGATGTGATCGACCCAATTATACATAGAAACAGTTAGTTTGCCTATCAAGAGAATGTATAGTTGGGAATGCTAAGTGAAATCGAAAACACATATGAGACCTTCAGTCTGTCGGATCATACAGGCCCCAAATTCGTGAATTTGCAATACCACCTCTGAACTTTGATGCTAAAAAGTACACAGACCTCATACCATGGTGCAGTTCTAAAGTGGTTGTGACTGAGCCACCTCTTGCAATGGAAATGTCTCGCGAAGAGCTGGAGTTACTAACAGGTGATAAAATTCCTGCACTTAAAAATTCTAACATATTCAAGTTTCCATGTCAAATACAGAAACTTGAGAGGCACGTGAAGCTTGTAAAGGAAGCCACAACCGCAGTCTGTTGAGCAGATTCCAGAGATAGCTTTATTCGTGCAAGATTAGAGGTGTGAGAGTTGTTGCCAAAATTCAGCACGAAACAACATTTTCATGTACGAGTTTATACAACACAAACTTCAAAGCCAGAGTGGACCCTGGAGATATCATCCGATTGGAGTGAACTTTTGTACTGTTATTAATCTATATATAAGGGAACTTTTTACTGCTATTAGGTTTTAATACGACAACTTTTACTTTTTTCACTGTGCTTGATATTCTTTAAAAACTATAAAAAGGTTAAATTTAGCATTTTTTCAACTTTATTGTCGTAGTGGACCCTCAAGATATAGTTCTGTAGTAACCAAACTTTGCAGTGTTAGTGAGTTAAATAGGATATAACTTTGTCAGCTCTTAGAACGCGATAATACAAGCTACAGTTGTAAGGGAGTTGAATTAGTTAAAGTTAGCGTCGATTTTGCATGGAAACTAATGGCTGAAATTTCGAAGCGAAAGTGGACCCTCAAAACATTATCCGATTGAAATCAAATTTTGGCCTGTTACTAAGCTATATAAAAGGCAACTTTTTATTGCTAATAAAATTTGTAATTACAACTTTTGATTTTTTCAATGCACCCTAATATACACTCTTCCTTTAAAAATTGTCCCATCGTACACAACTGCTACGAAAGAATTCCTACACGGTTTATGTAAACAGGTTTTGAGGGTGAATGAACGTGAAGGGTCAGGTATACATGTACTGAATTTCGACAAAATACACTCAAAATCTGCGAACCTAATGTAAGGACAGGCTAATTGTCGATCGTACCTAGTAAATAGCATGAAAAGATTTGACGTGGGCATTTACACATGTTAAGGATTCAAATTTCTACATAATACGAGATGTAAAGTTAAACCATTGTTAGCACGAAAATCAGTCAAACAATAATGACACACATATTTTGCATTATTACTGTGCACAAGTCTATTCAAATGCTAATCCAACGGTAATGTTTCCCATTACAAGTAATAGTTTAACTTCTAGACAATTCACACGTTTACTCAAGTGAATAGGAACTATTTTTTTTTCTTGTTAGCCATATTAAAATATCGCTAGGTTATTTGGACACAATTCTGCAAAAATGTGTCAAGCCACATAAACATATTGTTGAGATAATGACTGTTAATGTTCTTTATTCATTAAAAGAATACAGTGTTGTAGTAGCATTCTTCTCTGTAAAAACAAACAGTAATGCTACTACAACACTGTATTTTTTAATGAATAAGAACATTACCACTCGTTATCTCAAAAATATGTTTGTGTTGGTTGACACGTTTTTGCAGAATGGTGTCCATCTAGAGTCACGAATTTTCCCATTTTAGTAACTGGAGTCAGATACATAAGTACATTATGATTCAGTAATCCTTCAAAACAATGTTTGTCTGCTAGACTTGTATTCCAAATATGTTATACCATTAGCTACGTTGTGATAATTAATGGCTAAACCATCGTACATTGACCTTAGTGCAATTTCATATTTGTGATCAGGAAAGTTACAAGTAACGGTTTAGAATATTCTGCATCACACCATCCACAGAAAATGCTGAAGATGACAAATCAAAAGTTTCGTAAAAATCAATTCACAGTGAAGTTACCAGTGTAGCTGGCGATTTTCACTAGTCCTAGCATGTATCGGGAGGAAAAGTAGCCCTTATATACATATTGTCAGTGCTAGTGCTACGTGTATCCTGCGTGAGAGTATGGGTCTTGAATATTGATTTTCTGTATGGATATTTAGCACCAGAAATAACCAGTCTTTGCATGAGTGACGAGGTTAGAAGGAGAGGGATTGACTTGATGTACGTAGAGAGCAGCTTCGATAGCTGGATTCGTCTGAGCTGAATTCGTCACGTGACTATGAAGACACTACCGGTTGTCTGGGCTACGACATCATTTAGCAAGATGGCGGTGCCCATGCAAACCGAAATTGCTACCATATTGCCACGATGTACGGCGCAATTTTACAGGGATGGTAGGAGCTAGAATGAAATGGAACAACTACGAAAAAAAAAAGGGCATAAAAAATGTTAAAGGTGAAAACAGAGAAGTCATTTTGAACAGGTACGAGATAGGGAAAAAAATGTCTGTAGAATTTTTCTCAAAATGTCTGTAAATTGCAGAACAAAGACATATAAAAGTGAAAATTCCGCCTTCCTCATATGATTTACTTTCTTTTGCGATTCACAGGTATTAAAAAATGTTTTACCACTGATCTGTATACACAGAACGTTGCTTGTGTTGTTCTTTAATCTATGGGGCTGCGTGGGAGAACCGCTTTCGTGTATCACTAGAACACTTTAAGTTTGTGGGGTCATCTGTATGTTAAAATGGAGGCCGTGGACGAAAAATTCAAAAGAATACCTACATAATCATAAATATGAGTAAAAGAAACCCTATTAGAAATTTCGTGAATAAAGGCTTGTCTGGGGATTTGGCAACAGTGATTTTCAATGACAAGTGATTCGAGTTTGGGTGTAAATGGTGATTCGAGATTTCATTTCACCGAAACCGATAGTGTTTGGAATTAGTTTATTTTACGCAACATACTGTAATTCAACAATATTTTTATTTGAATCATAAAGTATGTTAATTTATAAAGTTGCATCCCAGTGCTAATATTTATTTCAATTTTATTAACGAATAGAAAAAACAGGATAAT
This sequence comes from Lithobius niger, assembly GCA_023313725.1. Taxonomy (NCBI): domain Eukaryota; kingdom Metazoa; phylum Arthropoda; class Chilopoda; order Lithobiomorpha; family Lithobiidae; genus Lithobius; species Lithobius niger. The sequence goes on along the minus strand of JAHWFP010157179.1, from coordinate 89,302 downwards.
CCGTTGCAATGTGCAATACCAGGTGAAAAGAATGAGTTCCCCGATAGAACAGCAGGCCCACAAGAGTCATACACACGAGCTTCGAGTGTATGACTGTTGTGGGCATTCTGTTCCCTTAGGGAACTCACTCTTTTTACCTGACGATTTCGCTTGCAAATTAAAACTTTTTCTTCTGCAATATCACATTTTTCTTACGTCTGAAAAATGTCTCGGCTGTAGCCGTACCAGCCGTACCGCATCCACCGGCCTTGTTTTATTTTCATGAAACAAGGCCGATCTCATGTGAATGCCACCATTTTCAAAGAAAACCGCCCACCTCCCTACCTTCGGTCCTCGGGCGGGGAGGGGGGGGGCTGGCCTTTTTGCTACCTAAATGTGTCCAATGCTACCTCCTAGTAGCACGAATTCGATATGGGAGCAATTGACGGACACGCCTGCCTACCCCAGAAGACACCTAACAGGAAGTAACCTCACCGAGGGAGTCATGTAAGTGCTATATGAGCTTTCACATTGTCGACGAATTAATAATATTAGGGGTCACAAAATTGCGGGGTTGCAAAATTCGGGGCGTTAACTAAATAAAGATGCAAACCTATTTACGTTGCCGTTTGGACTTATATGTCAGACTGTCTGAGCGGGGAATCGAACCCAGAATCTTCTGAAACCAAAGGCCGAGGACCTACCGTGCATATATACATATAAACCACACTTTTCAATTGCCACTGGAGGGACGCTTTTTTGATGCCATCCTCCAAGTGAAACGAATGGAACACCTAAACGTGAAATAATGATTGAAGACGGAGTAACCAAGGGCTCACAAGAAATAACTAAATACAGATGCAAACCTAGTTACGTTGCCTTTTGGACTTATATATAGACTGCCTTTGTCAGACTTTGTCAGACTTGGTTCCAAAGGTCCTGGGTGCGATTCCCCGCTCAGGCAGTCTGACATACAAGTCCAAAAGGCAACGTTAATAGGTCTGCATCTGTATTTAGTTATTTCTTGTGAGCCCTTGGCTTTCCCGTCTTTAATTAGGGGGGTTCCTGCAAACGCATTATGAGATTGTGAGAATTCTCTTAAATGTTTCAGAGCATGAGAATTACGAATTAACAACATTATTGGCGGTTCAAAATTGTGGTACTCGTGCAAAAGGCACATGTGCTTTCAGATTGTAAGAACTCTCGAATGCTTCTGAGCGCGAAAATGACAAATTAGCTACATTATGGGGTCTCAAAATTGGGGGGGTCATTCAATTACTATATGAGCTTTGTGAGAACTCTTAAATGCTCTTAAATGCTTCGGAGCATGAAAATAACGAATCAGCTACATTAGGCGGGAACCAAAATGGGGGAGGGGGAGAGCAAATGCTTTCATATTGTGAGAAGTATTGAATGCTTCGGAGCGTGAAAAGGATGAATTAACAACGTTTGGGAGTCATCCAAAACAGAAAGTTCAAGTGTTACATCCGAGTCTCAGCAAAAATATAAAGTTAGTAAAAAATATGCAACACTTAGTGGACACTCGCAAAACTCCAGTAAACCTGGACCGATGATTCCAGTCCAGGTCAAACTCCACGGCGTGAATACAGAAACCTTACCTGAAACTTAGTTAACTTCAAGTAAAGCAGCCCAAAATTCAAGTGCACCATCGAGGTTTATTGGAGCGATGTCACTAGAAGTCGTGTGATCACTTAACTTCTGGTTTGTAGAGTAAACCTTTGCTAAACTTCCGGCAAATAGAGTAATCCTTGACGTCAAGAGATCACGTGACTTTCGGTTAACACAGTAAACCTTGTCGTCATTCCAGTTAATAAAGTAAACATTGACGTCACCAGATCAAGTGACTTTTGGTCAATATAGTAAACCCTGACATCACTTTTGGTCTAAATGGTAGGAGACAATTTTCCCTAAATCCAGGAGGAGAGGAGAGTATCAAAATTAGCATTTTACATGTCGTCCAGGAGGAGAAGAGGTAGCAAAATGCAAGCTAGAGGTAGCCAAATGAAAATGGCTGACCATTATCGCATTTTCCCTCTACTGACTGTTAACATACATTCAGTTTAAAGTAGGCTAACGGGACACACAAGACAAAAGGAATCGGTTTCAATTTTAGTCACCGCATCTGATCATTACACAAATGATGATACACTGTACCTCTGATGCTCTAAGCAAAAGCAAAGTACGTATATTCACAATAAGCAGCGATAAGATTGGCCATCTACAATATCTTCTTCCACTGTCGAAATCGCTGAGTACGTTGCATGGCTCACCTTCGGATAGTGGCAAGGTACGTCTTGGTTGGTTGTTGCCACTATGCAGTTTTAGCTTTAGTGACGATGTCACCTACTACCTCGAAGTAAAAACAGTCTAACCTCATACAAGGGACAATTACAGAATTCAGTCTGTTCGAAGGAGTCACTTTGTTGTAACACGTTCTCCACGAAATGGGAATGACCATCACAATCAGTTATTGGGAGACATGGACGGTTACTATAGCAATGCAACACGTCTACACGGTAATCATTTTCCCAATGAACTACTCCAACCAACTGGTCGAGCATGTGTAATAGACAACATAACTAGTTAAAAGCAAGGTTTACATGGTGGTTAACAAATCACTCGTCACAGACAGACATGTTCAGCTGTCGAACAAAGTAAGATACGAGGGTATTATGTTGGATTCATTGCCGTATTGGAATGAGGAACTTAAGAAGATTTGAACATAGTACAGAAAGTGATCAAAGTCTTTGACAGTCAGGTGGGAAGCAGTCTGACTTGCAAACAAGTCGGTGCTGCTAGTTTATTTTATTCTATAGTGAAATCGTTTTTGGGCTTTCAGTTTCCTTTCCTGGGTGGCATAGAAAGATTGTTCTGCGTGGTTCAGGTAGATGTGAGTGTTGCGCATAGCTAGATCACAGGGTGAAAAAAGATGAACACACTGCTGGTAGAAGCTACGCTTGTGAAGGCAGACACTTAGCTTCAAGCAGGTTGGACTTCTGATAAACACGGGATCATCTGAGAGGGGTCATCTGAGGTAGATAAGACTTGGTTGGGGATTTTCTGGCTGACAATGATGATCTGCATGTGAAGGTTCTCGGTTTGGTAGTATGAGCAGCCATGGGGATAAAAAGCACCAAAGTATGGGATTGACGAATTTCAACCTGTATGGTCCTGTGGGGGGGGGAGGGGGAGTTCAAGTTTTACGTCAATATGAAGGGGGCAGACGGTACGACTACTGGTGACGATTGCTGAATAGGAGGGGATGGGGGTGGCCAGTCAATAACGTAAGCACTGCCACACCAGTTAAAGGGTGAAAAGTCTCCAAAAATAATGTTAGAAATGACGTAATAATGGAGGGGGTTGATCAATTGATGACAAGGGGGAAGAGGAGTTGAAAATCGCAGATTTCTTGATGACGTAGTACTTGAATGCTCCCGTGTGCCCAATTTGGCCATGGATTTGCTCACTCATTGCAGCTCAATGCGTGGACGTGTCTTCTTCCATGAAGAAACGCACTACAGTGGATGGACTGAATATTATCGAAAGTTTTTTTGAAAATCCAAAAGTCAAAGGCGTCATCCTGAACCCACATCCGATCATCTTCCGTCTCACGCGCTCTACGTTGATGCGAGCTATGCAATTATACATATAATCAAGAGGTGAAACCAGCCATAAGTCATATCATAGAACAATCCAAACCATGCATTAAGCGTTTTTAAATATTATGCTTACGTGCTATTATAATCACTGAAACTCGCACTGAAGACTTTTATTGATGACTTGTCTCACGTTCGAAGGCATTATTTGTACCACTACTTTGTCCAGAGCGATCTGAGAAGCGTTTTAGCATCGAGGTAAAGGCCCCGCCATTACCGGAAGTTGACTCGGATAGCAAAGCCTAAAAAAGTTTCTCACATCGTTCTGGACAACAAAGCGGTATAAAATAATGACTTCAAAAGTGAGACAAGTTAACAATGATAAAGACGTTAAGCGCGTGTTCCCGTGATCTTAATAATGATTATGTAAAAAAAAGCGGATTGTTAGGGCTCGTTTACGCAACGACAAATTTCTCGCTTGCCAACTTTCACTTGGTTAATGATAAACCTACCGGCTGCTTCCCACCTTTAGCGAAGAATGTGGCTTTCTCAAATTGTCTATACGTTGTAACCATTGCAACAATATGGATGCAAATATCCTCCTCGTGCCTCGCGACATGACGTATGAAGTGTGCAACATGTTACCGTCGATTTCTGACAACTAGAAAACAATATTTACTGCTGTACAGATTTTGGAATGCCGGTATTCGATGAGTTGTCTTCGATTAGACAACCCCGAAATGGACGCCATGTTGGATTTTGAATTCTCGCTGCGAGTAGCTGTTTATTCTACCGTCGTTCGATCACTGCTACAAGCTTTTTTTTTCAGCGAGAATAGCAAATTTTGGAAATAGCCTGAAATGGCCACAATGTTGTACCGATGTTTAAAATGACTGTTGCATTTTAGCCTGTATCTGTGTTGTTATTTATAACACATTTAATTTGTTGTTTATTACCACTTTCAAATAGTTAAAAGGGGAAACCTGATCATATATAAATAAAGTTTGCCTAGCAAATAGGTTTTGGCAAGCGAGAAAATCTCGTTGCATAAACGCGCCCTTATGCGATATGACGTCTGGCTGGTGTCACCCCTTTCATTATACATACACGAGCGAAGAGCAACGAGCCCTTGTACCAGAAATGCACCCAAAAACGACCTTTAGGCTTGTAAGTTGTAAAACGCTTATCAGAATGAAAACAAATCTGTTGAAAATAATCTGCAGTTTTAAATTTTCTGAAGAATGATCATGTGCTATCTTGTGAACGTCTAAAGCCGATTCCGAAAACAGCTTCAAAAAATAGCTTCGGATTGTTACTATTAAACAACTGTTTTTTTTTTAGAGAGCACGAACTCAAACTGGGTTATCTGCCCCACGACGATGAGAGGGAAAATTTAGCTGGTGATTTCCTTGTGGAAAACAATTGATCTTAATGAAGGCAAAATGGTTACATGTATTATTCAGAGTTTTAATTATTCTTCAAGCACAATTCATTCGAAATTAGCACTCATCTCCTCTCATCAAGTTCGTCATTGAGTGGATAAAGGCTGATAACATTTGCAGATGGGATAGGGAAGGTGAGAAGAGCGATGTCGAATCAAAATGAACTATTAGTTTAAAATAGAAGTTATACTTTTGTTTTCAATAGCTTCGATCAATGGTGCAAAATAGACTTTTCTCTCTTTGTAAACAAAATCAATAAAACCCGGATCCCACTTTCCGTTTACATTTTCATCAATGGATAACCTTCCCTTTGCCGTATTATCTTCTCTATATAGTTTACAAGTATGAAAAGTGGGGAACTTCGGTTGACAGTTGTGTAAGAAGTTGTCTTTGACAGGAATAAAAACAAACACTTGTGTCTTTGTCTACAACTATATTCATTCCTGGTTTCCTAATTACGTCACGATCATAAACGGCCAATACTATTCTTTTCAATGTATACAATCCTCATTCGTTTTTATATATAAACGCACACCAAGTGGAACAGTTTACTTCTAGGACATTCCTCACCTTGTTGCATCTTTACCAACTTTGAAGGTAATATCGAAGAATGATGCTCAGTATGTATAAATATATGGGTTAAGTATAAGAAATTGTAATGAATTGAAACGAATACTTCAAATTAATTTGCTTTTCAAATGAATTTGAATATAAACCAAATAATCGACATTATGAATAGTCAAAGTTTAAAATTAAAAAATAAGAATTTAAAAAAACTTAACTTGTCGTCATAAGTTCGAGAACTGAACCCAGCAATTTCGCGTGAAGTTTGTCACTTGTGTTGTATTGGACTGAATCTTGCTTGTAATTCGAAGCATTTCGTAGTATTGGTTCCATTTTGTTTTATATATTTAGTAATTATATTAACTAATTTCGTTATTGAAGTATCTGGTAGAAAATGTATCTCTCCAAATTTTCCTTAACTGGTGAGGCCATAAATTACTTTAAAACGTGTGCCAAAATGATAATAGTGAAACCCAGAAACCTTTCAGTAAGCTTTCTGGTGACAGCATAAATTGATATGATTTGTCAGCAGTTGGGGTAAGGTTCTCGACTACCAACGTGTCCAATTTCAACAAGTTAAACAACTCCATACCTTCATAAAAAGATTACTGTCTCCTGAATCGTTCCCATAAGCGCTCAAGGATCAGCAGGTTCGTCATCTGCAACAATTAAATTTCATCATTACAATTAAAAGCAACGTTTTTTTCATTCTTCTTGCACGTGTGATGTCTTTGCTAGCAATTCTTGGAGCATTTATTATGCATATGAAACTTTCGTCTAAAACAGTTCATAGTTGATGGATAAGATGAAAGACCCCGTGTTTTTAGCTAAACCCGTATACTTTTAAACCAGTTAAGCTACATTCACGAAATTGACAGCTTTTAATGATAAAATAGCTTATTTGTTTCGCAGATGCAGGCTCTCACACCTGAGCTGAATTATTTCAAAGTAAGCAGCACCCATCATTGAGTGAGTTACCGTTGATAACCGGTAAATAAACAACAATTATAACCCTAGTGGGTCCGCTTTTATTGTGGAATGTAGCATTGTCGGCATTTTGAATTTCGTGGATGGGTGGATTTAACTTGCTTACTGAATGCTGTCTTTCTCAGTGACAGGGTTTTGGTTTTTAGCCTTCAATCAAACTTCATTGTGACTTTTCCACGGTTACACCAAAATGTCTCGACTTTTCCGGCCAGGGACGGACACGAAGAGGGAGAAAAGGATAACAATAAGTAAGAAGGAGAGAAATCACATTCGCTGTGGGCAGATTCTCTGAGGGGAATGGCGTTGGATGGGGGATACATGAAAACCAAAGACCGAACACGTGGGGTGGCATGGAAATACAGATCACACACAGGGGGAGTCCGGGAGGGGGTACAGTGGGGTGTGAGGAGGATATTCGGGGTCATGGAAGGGGGCAGAGGTGTTCGGGTGGAGGGGGGGGAAGTAATTGACAACGCCAGTTACTTTCCTAAGACGACAAACCACCGAGAGAAGTTACGTCCGGGAAATTCAGTCATCGAGCAGCATGCACGGGTCCAGCTAGTGGTATTTAAATTTGTTATAGTATTTTTTGGGCTTCTCCGCAAACTGCATCATTTAGAATAAGTCAGGAAAATTTACTAAGGTTTGGATACAGATCTAAATACTGTTACTGCTGAAAAGGCCAGTCAAGGCTTCTACAACTGCAAAATGAATTTAGGATTTTTAAAAAGTAAATAAAATCAAAACAATTTTATTAATAAAAAAAAATTAAATAAAAACATTTTATAAAACCTTACAAAATGAATGCTTTAAGACTGATGACAATAAGAATGCTTGAAGACTGATGGACTAGCGTTTGTTTTTAAATTTCTTGGTGTGATTATGACTTAATGGTAAATACGGAGAGGAAAATATTTTCCAAAATGGGTATCTCGTTTGTCATATGGTGACCTGCTTATTATCAAAGCATTAAAAAAAAGAAAAGGCGAAGTCATCTTTTTGGAAAGCTCTCTTTACTGTTCTTTGCACATGAAAAATGGTAACAGTTATAGTACTAATATTATAATTGTAAGAATTGTGGGTTTGGGTAATTATTTTTATTTTCTCGTACTTCCCATATAAAAAACGAATTAGCAAAAATCCCCCTTAGACTAGTTTTACTCAGACTAATAAGAGGTTTCACTTGTTCCTCGAACTGGCGATCACATTCCAAGATTTTTTTTTTGATTTCACTACATCGTCAACCGATACCGGCTATATCAGGACTTTAAATGCAAATCTTACGTGCATCGATCTTGTCAAACTACATTTTAGTCTTCTGTACAGCCGTACCGGCTGAGAAGACTATTGCAACAATTTGATCCGTCCGTCCGTCGGTCGCTTTTTTCAACTTTGCAACGGTACCAGATAGAGACGACCACTGTTTACAACGTTAGATTCAGCGTCATTGTTAGTTAAATAACATGGCAAATTAAAAAATCGTTACCTGCTCATAGCTAATAGACTTCTTCGACGTAACTAAATTAAATAATAACATTTCATCGTCGAATTGAAATCCTTTGGATGTGTATTAACGCAGCCGTAAAAACAAAACAAAATTAGCTTCGTTTAAAATTAGGCCTAAAAAATGAAAATTAGGTCTAAAATCACGTTTCCATAGCAACGTCAAGTTGCTACGAGTCGCTGTTGGCTTTCTCAACAGCGTTTCTCCCGTCCCTTCCCTATTACCACTGATCTATATAGGCTACGTTGTGCATTACGTTGTAATACCGTAACTGTGTGCCCGGAGGCAAACCGTGTTGCAAAAATGAATAGGCTTACTATATACAATCCAAACCTTCGTTAGTTGCTACTTACGAAATTAAAGCAGTAAATTAGGCCTAAATGCTGACAATTACGCCTAAAATGTAAAATGAGCTTAAAAGCTAATACATTTTTAACGGGCAATTCTGATGGTTACTGCTTTTAGATCATAGAGCTATGACATAACGCAATTTTATTGTATATAAGTCTATGGTGAAGTCGGTAAGTGGGTTAGCTGCAATGGGCACTGGAAGGGAAAAAGAAGGGCGTCTTACTATTAGTCTGCATTTCTTAAGCCTATAAACGCGCCATTTTTGTTGATGGAGAAAACAACGTTTTTTCAGCCTAAGAAAGCCGCTCTCAAAGCACTGTCTCGACTTGAAATGTCGTTGTTTTCCCTTACATTTTAATCTAGTGCCCCTTGTAGTTATGCCCTCCAGATGCTATCTCTTAGGCAATATGACGTCACTTGACGCCGCCCTATATAACAGAGATAGCTGTTGCAATGCGTTATACAGAAGTGTGCCTCACAATTGGTAGTGGCAGAAATTTACAGAACACCGGATGCGACTAGGTAGTCGCTGTAGCCGCTTTTTTTAAGTAAAATAAACATTGGTACGAATTTAGAATGATCTAAATGAATAGTTAGATAATTGCCTACCTGGTAAATATTACTAACAGTAGATATGACAAATCAAACTCGTTCAAAAGTGTTCTAAAAAGTACATGACCGGAAATTGACACAATTACGGTTGAATGGTTACAACTGATCACGCTGTAACTATTGCCACGGTTCTGTCAAGCAATATAGGCAAGGCGCACTCCTATTCTGTGAAAAACTCATCGACACAAAATGGTCATATAGGCAGAGTTGTCACAACTCTAGCATTGCCGAGTGATTTTGAATTAATTGTTATGTTTTTTCTTCTTCAGATTTTTCAATTCTATTTAAAGGAAGAAAAATGAGTGGTCGTATCTTGTTTTGCCTTTGTCTTCTGGTCGTCGTTGCAAGCCTTACTGATGCAGCATGCCATCCAAGCAACGAGTGTGTCAAAAATCCAAGTGGTAAATCTGGCAAATTCTGTGGAACCGGAGGACTCTGCTCTCGCAGTAATGCCTGGCAATGCGACAAGCAAGGGTCATGCTGCAGCCTGGGTCCGAACAAGAACTGCGAGAAATGTGGGAAAATCAAATGCTGATTGTAGTTTTCTGTAGTTCTGAAGTATGTTACTACTGCGTTGCTAATACCAGCTGCACTATCAATAAAATTCCTTAAACATTGTTCAAAGGTGCAGACTTTTTTTCATTTTGGCATGCTTTAGGTTGGAGAAACTAAAGGATAATCAGTTTATAGCTGTTTTAAACAACAGTTACAAACTCATAGTGAGCTACAGACTCAGTCATGAATTGCGAAGCACATCTTTAAATGCAGCAAAATTTTTAGACAAAAATTCACAATTAATTTTAAAATCATGGTCACATCACCCATCGTCTACTAATATGTTTTTTTAGAAACATAGAAAAGGTATGCATAAAAAAATTAAAACCTACATTATTTTTTTATCTGGTGACAATGGACATTCTCGCCCTCTATCCAGTCTAACCTAGAGTTAGATAGGGGATAAAGTTAAAATCTGAACTATATTTTCTCATATCTTATATTTTCTGAATCCCTGAGGGTTGTATCCGGGTCCGATTGCCTCGCATAGTTTCCCAGGCAATTACTTCACATTAGAAGTGGAGGATGACACGTTCTTGGTCTAAGATTGCCAAGTACACACCAGGATTCCCTCCAACTCTAGTACCTCGTTGGCTTCCAAAAGTGCGACTTCGATGCCACAGGCCTCTTATTCTGCCAGTTACCTTTGACTACTTGACAGATGAAACCAACACCACGTGCTGCTGAAGCCTTGTTGGATACATAGGACCGTAGGAGCTATGGTAGTATGGTAAAATAGAAGTGTGGTTCCTAGTAATGAATGTGTCTATTTAATTTGGTCCGTAGGGATGGTTAATTAATAAAAGTCATCATAGGCTACATGGGGGACAAGGTTTGCGTCCATTGCCTACTTCTTCCACTCTGCTCTTTCTAGTCATTTGGGTTATGCAATATTTGGTCGGAGATAAAAGGCAATGACGATCTTCTAAGAGTTACTCGAAACTGCAAAATCGAGGTAAAAAATCCATTAACAATTGGTCATTGAGCTGTCTAGAAGGTTCTTGCAATGTTGCAACAGGAACCTGGGGGTCTTGTGACGAATGGTAAAATAAGACAGGAGACATGTCTTTCTTTCGGGTATGGCTATCGGGCCAAATACAAAATGGAGGTGCCATACTCACTGAAGAGGTAAACAGTATCCTGTTTACTCCGAGGGGATAAGGCAGAGAAGAGAGGAGAGGGAGGTGCAAAAAACGTCTATCATATCAAAAACCAAAACTGTTAAAAGGGACATCCAAGTTACGAATGTTTCGGCCCTTCAAAGGAGTGATATCAACACGCCAGAAGAGGTGGAGGTGGCACACGGGAAGTGGAGGTGCAACACGATATATGTGGGGAGGAGGGGGGTCCTCCAATCCCGTATGCCACCTCCACTTCTGTTTCCACTTCAGGTCTGCACCTGTATTCAAGCACCCGCACTAGTGCCTCGCTTGAGCTCCAACATAGAAGGAAGGCTGCCCATCATGTGACTTTTTATGCAATGCAATTTACGGTGCTTACTAGGGTGTTTAATAACCGCACTCACTGTGGACCCATGAAATTAAAAACC